>JABXWE010004373.1:0-35071 GCA_014611495.1 Limonius californicus | reverse complement strand
TTTGTGATTGGTTTAAAAAATGGCGCTTTAAACTCAATTGTTCCAAGACCGTGCAAATCACTTTTACTAAACGTCGAGGCATCACGCCGAGCATTAACATGGATGGCACTCTCCTTCCCCAAGCAGACTGTGTTAAGTATCTTGGTATGCACCTCGATAGAGGACTAAATTGGAGAACACACATTTGGACAAAGAGGAAACATTTCAACCTAAAACTAAGAAAATATTACTGGTTACTTGGCCGTAACTCTAAACTCTCGCTTGCCAACAAACTACTTGTTTACAAATGTGTGCTGAAACCAATCTGGAGCTATGGTATCCAGTTATGGGGTACGGCATCTCTCTCAAACATAGAAATCCTGGAACGTTTCCAATCTAAAACGCTCCGTATAATCACCAATGCACCCTACTTCGTTCCTAATAAAGAAATACTTAACAACTTGAAAGTGCCATCAGTGAAAGAAGAGATAGTTCAGTGCAGTGTAAAATAATATCTTCAGAGATTAGAAACACAACCAAATCCGTTAGCGTTAAACCTACTCGACAATAGTGCTGATGCGCGCAGACTAAAACGCTTTAAACCGCTAGATCTACCCACACGTTACTAATTAACTTAGGTAATATTCACTGTAATTATTAATATAAGTTAATCACAACGAGGAACGTCATAGGACGTTCTCTCACACGCTACTTCTAGTGCAATGTTACATTTCTGTATTAATCTGATTTGCTTATTGCTACTGTAGCAGATTGCAAATAAATGTCAAATAAAGAAAAAAATTTATCGTACTTGCGTATAAACTGATATTAGAACATTTACTTACTTTATTTATTTACTTTATTGGTGTGGTTCAAACAACTAAAGTAGTGACCTCGATATTAAAATAATGTGCTTTTCAATAACATAATGAACAACGTAAATGGAACGGACAGCGCTGTTCCAGCAACAGAAACCACCACCCATGCTGCAGCCAACACCACCGGCGTAGGTCCATCCATCGACTGTATCAGCGATTTAACTTCTGTGGGAAATATGGCAAAAGAATTTTTGATATTTCTCCGAGGCCACAGTGTTGCGTCCATGTAAATTGGACCATCCCTTTTTCCTGGCCAACAGATGTTATGACCTTATCGTCTTTGTACTATCCCCGCCTTACACCCTCAACCCCCCGAGCTGGCATTCGATTCGTTAAGAGCCTTTCACTACAAAAACAAGTGTCAACAGAAGCGTGTGTGTGAATTTTGAGCCGGACTTACAATGATCGAGAAACTCTGCATGTTCCTCGACAATCCAGCACTTGTAAGTCAGCCATGTTAGTCTTTGTCAGATTTCTTTATGCAAAATTCCTTGTGTTGTCCTCCGTGGCATTCAGCCCAGGGAAACAACAACAGATGTCACCAGTGCTATTATATACACATTTCTATTGAATATAGTGCGCTTTGAATTAACTAGATCAACATCCTCATGAAACATATGCTGGTATTGCAGCAGTTTTAAAGAAAACGCGAAGAAATGTACACACCCCTGTGAGACCGTGTCCCCAAAAAACCCGACGGGGCGTCAGTAAGCGTAGCCAGCAATTCCTTACCTACAACCTGCCGTCTCTTTAATACAGATACTTCTTCGAAGGTTCAATTCCTAGTGCTATGCGCAGTGAATAATTTGCCAATAAACACTTATGGTTTTATAGTTTAAGGTTTTTTCGCAGGACGTTTTCATGGTGGTTAGTGAATTATTGTGTGTATATACGTAATCGCAGACATTTAGACAATGTCACGTCATTATCAGTTGTGGATCAAGTGCGCGAGTGCGAATCTTACGGAATTAGAACAATTTCTATTGATTCTGCATATCACAACCTAATCTCCGAAATTCCGGATATTACGCGACCGTTCGATTCCCAAGAAGGTAAAACATACCACACACACCGCATAATTACAACTCCTGCCCCCCCCCCTCACCTGCCGACCAAGAATATTGCCACCTGATCGACTTCCAGCTGCAAAAACGTAGTTTGAATTCTTGATCAACCAAGCAATTTCTGAACAGTCACAGAAATTGGTCCGCTGCCCTTCATTTGGCACCTAAGAAGATTGCCGGATGGAGACCCTGCGGTGATTACCACGCACTAAATACAAGAACCATTCCGGACTGCAATCCAGTTCCACATATCGAAGATTTTGCACATAACCTCATCGAATCTGAAATCCTTTTCGCTACCGATTTGGTAAGAGCTTTTAATCAAATCCCCGTCCACCTACAGGATATCCACAAAATTGCAATTACAGCTTCCTTTCGTCTGTTTGAATTTCCATATGTGTCGTTTGGAAAACGCAATGCAGTTCAGACGTTTTAACGATTTGTAGATGAAGTTCTTCGCCGATTGAATTTTTGCTACATATATATTGATGATACATTAATAGTGTCAAAATCCGAAGAACAACACCATGATCATTTCCGGCAAGTTTTTAGCGGATTTGAGCAATATGATGTACTAATTAACCGAACTAAATGAGTGTTTGGAGAACCGGAAGTTACAATCCTTGGGTTCACCATCTCTGAAACCGGCAGTAAACCACCGCTTCACGGTGTCACTTCAGTAAAAGAGGTAAATAACCGACGACCATAAAGGACCTGGGACGGTTCTTGGGAATGGTAATTATTATCGTCGTTTTATCCAGAAAGCCGCTCTTTTGGTCCTTCCAGCACCAATAGCACCAATTTCTATAATGATTAACACATCTTGCCTTGCTATGGGAGACGTAATTTAACAATGGGTCCACAACGCTTGACAAGCTTTAGCGTATTTTGCAAAGATATTTAACATTTCTCAGCAAAAATATAGCGCCTACGACCATGAATTATTCACTGCATATTCAAATGTCAAGAAATTTCGCTATTTCGTTGAAAACCGACATTTAACTTTGCATATAAACCACAAACCATTGACGTTCGCATTTCAACAGAAACCTGATCGCTGCTCACCGAGACAATTTCGATACCTGGATTTTATTAGCCAATTTACAACTGATATGCATCACGTCGTGGGGTCGACAATATACCCGCAGATACTTTATTACAAATTAATGTTTTAGGTATGACAGTTGCAGTCCCAGTAGGTACCATCAACTATCAGACACTGGAGAAATCTCACGCAGATGCCGAGCTCCAAACATTTATTCGTCCTGACTCTGTAATTACCCTTAAAAAGGTACTTTGTTTAGAAAGAACGCCAGTGTTTACTGCGATACATCAACCAGTCCTCTCCATCCATTCATCACCAAGCCATTTCACACCACAGTATTCCAGGCTCTGCACAACTTATAGCATCCCGTGATTAAAGCCAACACCAAATTAATTTGTAGCAAATTTAAATGGCCTTCAATGAATAAGGATTGTAGGACAGGGATCAAACAATTTATACCATACCAACGGTCCTCTTGCTTCTTCACTAGGTAACACATGCGGGCTAACATGCATCGACCGATTCAGCAGGTGGCCCGAAGCCGTACCTATTCCCAGCTTCGGAGTGCCACTTCGACGGACCGAGGTCGCCAATGCACTACAAATTTGTGTCTTCTGTCTTCTGCTTTTTCTTCTCCTTCTTAGCAAAGGATTCAGCAAATGAATTAGTTGAACGATTGCATCACCAACTGAAATCAGCCATTGAATGCTACACTGATACCAGATGGGTTCAGTTTCTATCTATCGTACTTCGTGGAATGCGGACAACACTAAAAGAAGACCAGAACGCCAGAGCAGTTGAAATAGTTTATGATGAAAAGATTCGTCTTTCTGATTAATTTTTCACACCAAGCAAAGAGGACAATGCCGCAGATTTCGTCGTCAGACTACGAGAGACTTACACCCTCACAACATTATGGCAAGCACAAAATCTTTGTTTTCAAAGTCCTAAAGTCATGTTCACGTGTTTTCATATGATACGACGCGGTCAGCAAACCGTTGCAAAGCCCATATAATGGACCGTTTCTAGTGGTATCCCATAAAATAAAAACCTTCGTCGTTAACATCCGTGCATAGAATGCAACGGTATACATCGACGAGTTATAACCAGCGTTCATTGCCACTGATGAGTTAGCCCCCCCTCATCTGAAACATCTCCGTCAAGAACGACGCAACAAGCAACGGCATCAACGTCTGCCTCGACTGATAGTCCTCCGGGAACCCAAACGCATCCGCAGCCTACAACCACCGGGTCCAGCTGGTATGTACGTTTCCCAGCCTACTTCCGTGCCGGAACATATCATCGTGACATCTGCACTAGCAAGAGGGTGCTGTAGCTACGCTTTCTTGAAACTTTCACAGACCTTCGACAGAACTACCGGATGTTGAACAAAAGCATTCCAAAAGCTGGCACTGCAGTACAGCGCACCACGGGGGGCAGTAGAGCATTCCTCTGGTGTACTTACTGGTGTTGGCAATTTACATAGTTATTCTTTATTTCGTTTAAGTTTGTTTAATGTGTTATTTATTGTACTTGCATATATTAAACTGTTATTAAAACATTTATTTTTATTATTGTGGTTTAAGCAATCCAAAGTGCGTATTTAAAATTTGAAACAGCGCAATTAGTTAGAAGGTTTGCAAACGCTATTAATTAGTTATTACGCCAAAGATATGCAAGCTTACGCCTAACCACCAACAACACTGCCCCACGTAGACTGCCGCCGCTGACCCCTCTCAAGACTTCGTAACACGGCCTTTCCTTCAAACTTTTATCGTTCTTCCCAGCTGTTATAAAGCCGACAGAAGTTACATAGGCTTTAGCAAATACGTATCTGTTGAGCGCATATTCAAGTAATAGTCACAGCAGGAAAAAGCTGTTGCTTAACAGGATTTATATACATTTTGTACTTTATACGTATTTCGACATTTAATATTGTTATCATTTGGAGTTAGGGCAACAACACACTGGATCTTAATCTTCTATTCCAATCTTTCAAGAGCGGGAAATTTATAAGCTCAATTTGCTCATTTGTTAAAGGTGTATTTGTTAAAGTGTGTTTGTGAATTTGAAAGACCCCGAGTATATCCAGTTTACGTTTATCATCATTATTTGATGTCAATACATGATTGTGTTCTAATAAGTGTTTAGAATAGTTAAATTTCTCTAGATGTTTGTATTTGTGTCTTCTTTATATCTGGTATCAAGATTTCTAATTGTTTGATCTATGTATACATAATTTCACTGTGCACAGTTGAATTTATAAATACCTGATTTTAACAAATCGTTAGTTCTGTCTTTTGCGTCGAATACGGCGTTGAAAGTGTTTTTCGTTCATTCATAAGTTCTTTATTTGTACTTGTTTTGGTTATAAATTTGGCAATTTTCTCCGGTTTATCACCCAAATGGGAAGTTGAAATATATTTAACGTTTCCAGAGTGGTCTTCTCAATACATATATTCTTTGAATTGCAAATTTATAATTTTAGTTTTTGGTGTGTCTTATCAGTTTTGTGCTGTATCCATTACTGTGTGGAAATTGTTTAATAATCGAAATCTCTTTGGTGTATGCCCTGCTACTATAACAGCCTATAGGTGCGTTGAACATAGAGCTATAACAGTTCCTCTAGGTAACAGACAGTGTAGACGTACTAATCAAAAAGGAAGATTATAAATTAGCAATTCAAAGAATATATTCAAAAGACCAGTCTGAAAATGTTAAATATATTTCAATTCCTTATTTTGGTGATATATCGGAGGAAATTGCAAAAAGTATAATCAGAAGAAGTAGGTACATCTGAAGTAATTTATAAAACAACAAGAAACACTTTCAACACCTTATTCGACGCAAAAGATAGAACAAACGATTGGTTAAAATTAGGCATTTACAAATGAAACTGTTCATATTGTGACTATGTATACATAGGTCAAACTATTAGAAATGTTCATACCAGATACAAAGAACACATACGCTCATACAAATACAAACACCCAGAAAAATCTAACTACGCTATACAATTATTATACAGTCATGCACTGACATCAAACAATATAATAACAATTTTACAATCCTGTAATAGTAAACCTAAATTGAATATTGCAAATTCACAGACACAGTTTAACAAATACGCCTTTAATAAATTAACAAATTAAGCTCATAAATTCCCCGTTATTGGAAGTTTTGGAACAGAAGACCAGAGCCAAGTCGGAAATCAACATCCAATGGGCTGTTGCCCTGGTTACAAACGTTTACAGTATTAAATGCTTTTGAAAATAACATGTAAAATTTCGAAATCCGTATAAAACACAAATAGTAAATAAATCCTATTGAAATTGATACTGATATTATTATTAAAATATAAATATGAATTTCATGGAACCAAGTCAACAAACAATTAACAAATTTTATGTTTAAGTTTGTTTAAATCAGTTCGAAGATGTACAATGTTTTTGAGTGAATTTATTTATATCGACAATGGTGGTATACAGCACACTAAACTAATTTATCCTTGTTTAGACAACCCAAAAAACTACCAAATAACTATGCCCGAGCATTTTTTTTTAAGTCATCGGCTACTGATTCCCATGTTCAAAATTTATAAAAATTTCAAGTGAGAAAGTTATAAGCATGGCATCAGGCTTCAAATAAACAAATGATCTTAGTATAATATTTTTCAAGCATTTTCCTATGTAAATTTTAAAAAGGGTTTATGCTTTACGAAGGTGTTTACAGAGTTTCAAAATTTCTTAACCGTCCACTACGTTATCTATGGGATTCAAGATAGCATCAAATTAATTTGATTACTTCTTCAAAATGTGTTATTTGACATGATCTTAAAGAATTCTTATTTTATTAAAAAAGACCCTTATGGATTGTTTAAACTAGGTTCAATTGTTCTATCTTCCCGCCAAGAACTTACCATCAAATTTGTAACACCTCATTCTGAACCATCCTCTATATACAGCCCCAAGTACATACTTATTACGAAGTGTAATGACTGCAATTCACGTAAACGAATAACTCAATGAATAATTATTTGATGTTAGTGTCGGGAGAATCCGTTGCCAAGCGCGGGCAAAAATGCGAAGAACGGAACTGCTAAGCCACCTGTTGTACATTCCCGTCACTTGTTGCTACAGGATGCGGACTGTGCTGGGAGTTATCCTGATTAGATTTCGGTGCTCCTCTGAAATAACCTGCTTATCGACCCGCAAAAACTTATTGGTGGCTGTTATAAATGCTCGTGGAAATTACCGGCACTATTTATCAAAGAATCTCGTGTGCAGAGTGGGTTTTAGTATTGAATATGGTCAGGCAAAGATCAATAAATAATTCTATATTATTAAGATGGATTAGCAAAACTGTTTGAATAGGCAATAGCTCAAAAAATGTAGTTTATAATAAAATTTAGATGTTGTTTTGGATAAATTAAGGGAAAACTTAGAGTGTACTTATAACAGTGATTCTTAAGGCAGTTCATCTAGTACTTCCAAAGTGCCAAAAGGTTTAGTTAATGGCCTTACAATGACGCCATTAAAATTTTTTAAATATAAGTTTAGATTCTCGAGAACAAGATATAAGTCCTATATTTTTTTATTTTTAAAATAAATTCAATATGAACCCAGAAAATAATTACTAAAGTTTGCAATTTTAAATATTACGCTATTTGTGTATGACGTCACAGTCCTTTTTTCTAAAATCAGTTGCTCTATTGGCAGTACCTGCTGTTTCTAAAATAACAAATGTAACCTATAATCGTATGGTGCCCGCGTAGTTTATAACATGTTTAAGAAGAAGGTCAAAAGTAAACTTTCTCATAGACAAAAGAGCTGCACGGTACAAGCTCTACGACAAGAGTTCAACAAAGAAAAGACGGGGCTAAATAAGATTCTTGAACAGCAGGTCGAGTATGTCTGCGGATAAAAGTCTGTCGTGTAAACGGTAGAAGGGTAAACTATATTGCCAACAAGAGAACTTTGATCGAAGGTCCAGGATACAAGCTTGATGGAAAAATGTACCGGGTGTACCAGGTATGGGGCAAACTAAGACTTAACAATAGGTTGAAGACAAAAAGTCCATAAACAGAATTGTCTCAGCTTAATGGGGAAGTTTCTCACGGACAAGAAAACCAAAATAGAAGATCCAGGATACTATGTGGAAAAATGTACCGGTTAAAGGGTCTGGGGCAAAACCGGGTTAGTATACAACAGGCCGAAGGCAAATCATCCGTGGACAAAAGTGTCTCGGACCAAAGGTGTAATGATGAAGACTCTCACAGACAAGTGAACTTCAACGCAGGGTGCAGCACACAAGTTTGGTTGAAAAATGTAGCAGTTAAAAGATCTGGGACATAATGAAGTTAGTGTACAACTGGCCGAAGACAAAACATCCGTGGACAAAAGTTTTCGGATCAAAGATGTAATGGTGAAGATTCTCACAGACAAGAGAACTTCAATGCAACGTTCAGCACACCGGTTTTATTGAAAAATGTAACAGATAAAACATCTGGGATAAAATAGGATTCTTAAACAACAGGCTGAAGAAAAAAGTCCGTTAACAAAAGTATCTCGGATAAAAGGTATAACAGTATAGTTTCTCACGATCGAAGGGCAACGTTGAATGTTTTATGGAAAACTGTAGTGGATATAAAGTCCGGAATAAACTAAGATTCAAACGCAACAGGTATCGAACAATACTTTCCTTAAAAAAGTATCTCAGGATGAGGGTATAATAGTAAAGTTTAGTAGAGACAAAAGAGCCTCAATTGATAGTCCATGATACACGTTCTAGAAGAGCCGCATAAAAGGTCTGGAACAAAATAGTAATCTTGAAAAACAGGTCGAGTGCAGAACAGCCGTGAACAAAAGTGTCTCGGAAGAAGATATAATGGTAAAGTTTTTCACAGATAAAACAAGACTTAATCGAAGGTCCACGCTAGAAGTTCCAGAAAAATGTACCAGATGAAAGATCTGCGAAAAAAATTAAATTCTTGAGCAACAGATCTAGAGCAAAACGTTCGTGAACAAAAGTGTCTCGGAAGAAGATATAATGGTAAAGTTTTTCACAGATAAAAAAAGACTTAATCGAAGGTCCACGCTAGAAGTTGCAGAAAAATGTACCAGATGAAAGATCTGGGAAAAAAATTAAATTCTTGAGCAACAGATCTAGAGCAAAACGTTCGTCAACAAACGTGTCTCGGAAGAAGATATAATGGTAAAGTTTTTCACAGCCAAAAGAGCCTCGATCGAAGGCCCACGATGCACGTTCTAATAAAAAGGTGCCGGGTCGAAGGTCTGGTACAAAATGAGGATCTGGAACAATAGGTCATGTGCAGAACGTCCGTGAACAATGTATGTCAGGAAGAAAGTGTAATGGTAACGTTTCTCACAGATAAAAAGACTTAATCGAAGATCCACCATAGAAGTTCCAGAAAAATGTACCAGATGAAAGGTCTGGGATAAAACTAAATTCTTGAACAACAGATCGAGGGAAAATGTTCGTGATCAAAAGTGTCTCATGAAGAAGGTGTAATGGTAAAGTGTTTCACAGACAGAAGAGCCTCGATCGAAGGTCCAAGATGTACATTCTACAAAAAAGGTACCGGATGGAAGGTCTGGGACAAAATAAGAATCTGGAGCAACAGGTCGACCACAGAACGTCCGTGAACAATGTATGTCATTAAGAAGGTGTAATGGTAAAGTTTCTCACAGATAAAAAATGAATTAATCGAAGATCCACAATAGAAGTTCCAGAAAAATGTACCAGATGAAAGGTCTGGGCTAAAACTAAATTCTTGAACAACAGATCGAGGGAAAATGTTCGTGAACAAAAGTGTCTCGGGAAGAAGGTGTAATGGTAAAGTGTTTCACAGACAGAAGAGCCTCGATCGAAGGTCCAAGATGTACATTCTACAAAAAAGGTACCGGATGGAAGGTCTGGGACAAAATAAGAATCTGGAGCAACAGGTCGACCGCAGAACGTCCGTGAACAATGCATGTCAGGAAGAAGGTGTAATGGTAAAGTTTCTCACAGACAAACAAAACTTAGTCGAAGGTCCACGATAGAAGTTCTATAAAAATGTACCAGATGAACAGTCGGGGATAAAATTAAATTCTTTAGCAAAATTTTCATGGTCAAAAGTATCTCAAGAAGAAATTATGATGACATAGTGTCTCACAAGTACAGCAGATGTAATTGAAGGTTCACGGTACAAGTTCTAGGAAAATGTACCAGATGAAAGGTGTGAGATAAATTTAAATTCTTGAGCAACAGTTCTAGAGCAAAAGGTTCGTGAACAAAAGTGTCTCAAGAAGAAGTTATTATGACATAGTGTCCCACAAGTACAAGAGATACAATTGAAGGTCCACGATACAAGTTCTAGGAAAATCTACTAAAGAAAAGGTGTGGGCTAAAACTAAATTTTTGGAAAACTGATCGACGGTTAACGTTCCTGAACAAAAGTTTCGCAGAAAAAAGCTGTAATGGTAAAATTATTTGCAAACAAAAGCCTCGATCGAAAATCCACGATGCACGTTCTAGAAAAAAGTACCGGGTGGAAGGTCTGGGACAAAATAAGAATCTGGAACAACAGGTCGAAGGCAGAACATCCGCGAACATACGTGTCTCAGGAAGAAAGTATAATGGTAAAGTTTCTCACAGACAAGAAGGACTTAATGGAAGGCCCACGATAGGAGTTCTAGAAAAATATACCAGATGAAAAGTCTGGGATAAAATTTAATTCTTGAGCAACAGATCTAGAGCAAAACGTTCGTAAACAAACGTGTCTCAGGAAGAAGTTACAATTACATAGTGTCTCACACGTACAAAAGATGCAATGGAAAGTCCACTATACAAGTTCTAGAAAAATGTACCTGATGAAAGGTCTGGGATAAAACTAAATTCTTGAACAACAGATCGAGGGAAAACGTTCATGAACCAAATGTATCAGAAGGAAGATGTAATGGTAAAGTTCTTCACGGATAAAAGAGCCTCTACCGAAGGTCAACGATGCACGTTCTAGAAAAATGTACCAGATGCGATATCTGGAACAAACTGAAATTCTTAAACAGGTAGAGGAGAGAAAAGGTATAATTGTAAAGTTTCTCATAGGTAAACGAGTTGCAAGCGAAGTCCCACAATACAAGCCCTATGGAAAAATGTACAAGATAAAAGGTCTGGGATAAAATACAATTCACGGACAGTAGGCGGAGAACATAATGCACCTGGACAGAAGCGCCTCGAATAAAACCTGTAAGTAATAGTAAAGTACAGAAACAGAAACAACTTGTAATCGGAGGTCCACGTTAGAACTGCCCCAGATAAATTCTTAAACAACAGGCCGATAACAAATATTTTCTACACAGAAAGCCAACAGAAAAAAGATTTCGGAAAAATATTGTCGATAGGACAGAAGCTCGTTGAGCAAAAGGCAGGAGAAAAACGTCCAATAATTACAATTTATGTGTATTCAGTAATTTATATGTTGATTATAGTTTATAATCACTTTATCCAGCGATGGAGATGAGGTCTGATATTTACTTTGCTCAATTTATACTAGATTTTGAGTACATGGTATTAATGATGCATAACCTAAAGTATGTTTACCAGATTTAGGAGATCATATAGTTTATCTAAGGCACTTGATTCATTGCTTAAACAGTAGCAGCACTGTATATTGTATAAGCACTGGGTGATTGTGTAGATGACTCAAAAATTTTGCAGATTATCCACAGATCACTTTCTACACTATTTGAGTTTTCAATTTACGATGTATGGAATCATTACTGTTTTTAAGTAATATCTTGGAACAATAGCTATAACTTTCTAACATTTAACTGAAAGACTGAATCGTAGATACCTTCATGCCACTTACATCTCGCTACAGATCGATTCTGTAGGTCCAGATGGTTTTATATTGCATTTGTATATCAAAAGGTTTTTGGTTTTCGAGATAATTGAGATATTCATTAAAATTAAGTTGTTCCCTGTTGGCAATTATATTTGGTGCTCAGGTTAACCTCCTGTTCAGGTGAATCAAAGATATTTTAATTTTTCTCATTGGGGAAGTTGTTAGCTGTTGAAAAGTACCAAGAAATAAGTGTTTACTGTAAAGGTCACTTCTATAAGTTTTAACTCCGTTGTCTTTATACCCTATACTTTTAACCATTCAGCTAATTTATTCAAATAAAAGTGCTCGATTGAAAGACCCGCAAACAAACACTTCAGAAGAGAAATTTTGTAAAAGAGCATCTAACGAAAGGTATCCAATAGAAGTTTCCTGTACTAAAATTGTCATACGAGTAACAATAAATAAGAATTATATAGGTGAAATTCAGAAAGCGATTAGTCTCGCTATCGTATACAGTTTCAATATTTGTAAGGTACATGCTTACCTCACATTTTTTAAATAATTTATTCTTGAATTCACTTTATTCGGTTATATTAGTTGAACCATCATCTCTTAACGTTTTTACTCCCTAAGTATTTTGGTACGTAACGGTAGTCTTCAGAAGGCAATTTAAACTTTTTAGCGATCGTACGTGCACTATGTTAGGTAATTGGTTTTATGTTCGTCTTGGCTGAGCGAATCGGATCACGTTCAGAAAGCTTAGGTAATGTTCTATTACTTTTAAGATCTTTGTTGCTTTTTATTTGTGGGCTTTTATACTCGCTTATATACGCTTACAGAGATGGTATTTGTACGGTATATTTAAGGAAAAAATTCCTGTCACCTTCTGTTATTTAATAATGGTATATCTATTGTACATTATATGCAATCTCCTTCAAACTTTTCTTGTGTTACACTGTAACGGTTTTAAACTTTCTTTAAAATTGAAATAGTTATGCAGTTTGCACGGAATTGATTATATACAGAATCTCAATAATTAAATTAGCTGTTAAATAAGCTGTTATATAGTGTGTCCCGTATTTACTAATATCTAGCTTACTTGAAAGGCTACACAACTTTTGTTGAGAAACCATAAATGTATCTTGCCATGGCTTACTGGAAGTTACCAAAATTTGTTAATTTTAAAATTATATTTTCAAGTGAATTCTTCAACAAATAAATAAAAACAAAAACGAGGTTTTCTTTTTATTTAACCAAAGACGTCTCGCAGGCTTCAACAATTTTCTTATGTTTCCACCGTTCCCTGATAAAAACTCTCTAGCTATGGTATTTGTACGAATAGTAACTAGTTATTTTATTTTAACTATTCTTTTAATTTTTTGACTGTTTTCATCTTTTGTCTAAAAATATATCAATGTAAAAACCTTTTCTGTTACATATACGCTTTACGCAAAATTATGCATCCCCTGAATCCTGTTGCTTTACAAGGAACGAAATTTAAAATTTAAATAAGGGGCTACTAAGCTGACGCCAAACGAGCTACAATTAGTAAACACATACAGTAAAAACTACCTATACGTTTCTATCCCCCTGGGTCCGTCTACCCTTAGTTCTGGAGACACTTCAGCCTATAAGACTGGTAGTGAATCACACCCAATCCATGATCTTACTTCCTTGTACGAAAGCATACAAGACACTCACGGGGTGTCTATGAAAGTCTTCCAGCTCCATGTATGGTTGCCCAAATATACGTTTACTTTTGCCAGCTAGCGCATCGCATCTACATAGAATATACATTGCGGTTTCTGGTACCTCACTGTAGATTCCGCATATGGGGTCTCGGAGACACTTCAGCCTATAAGACTGGTCGTTAATCACACCCAATCTATGATCTTTCTTGTACCAAAGCATGCAAGACACTCACGGGGTGTGTATTAAAGTTTTCCAGTTCCATGTATGGTTGCCCAAATATACGTTGTCTTTTACCAGCCACCGCAGCGCAGCTGCATAGAATATGCATTGCAGTTTCTGGTACCTCACTGTAGATTCCGCATATGGAGTCTCGGAGACACTTCAGCCTATAAGACTGGTAGTTAATCACACACAATCTACGATCTTTCTTCCTTGTACCAAGGCGTACAAGACACTCACGGGGTGTGTATTAAAGTTTTCCAGTTCTATGTATGGTTGCCCAAATATACGTTGTCTTTTACCAGCCAGCGCAGCGCAGCTGCATAGAATATGATTGCAGTTTCTGGTACTTCACTGTGGGTTCCGCATATGGAGTCTCGGAGACACTTCAGCCTATAAGACTGGTAGTTAATCACACACAATCTACGATCTTACTTCCTTGTACCAAAGCTTACAAGACACTCACGGGGTGTGTATTAAAGTTTTCCAGTTCCATGTATAGTTGCCCAAATATACGTTGTCTTTTACCCGCCAGCGCATCGCAGTTGCATAGAATATGCACCTCACTGCAGATTCCGCATATGGGGTCTCGGAGATACTTCAGCCTATAAGACTGGTAGTTAATCACACCCAATCTATGATCTTACTTCCTTGTACCAAAGCGTACAAGACGCTCACGGGGTGTTTATTAAAGTCTTCCAGTTCCATATATGGTTGCCCAAACATACATTAACTTTTACCAGCCAGCGCATCGCAGCTGCATAGAATATGCATTGCAGTTTCTGGTACCTCACTGTAGATTCCGCATATGGGGTCTCGGAGACTTCATCCTATAAGACTGGTAGTTAATCACACCCAATCTATGATCTCACTTCCTTGTACCAAAGCGTACAAGATACTCACGGGGTGTGTATTAAGGTCTTCCAGTTCCATGTATGGTATCCTAAATATACGTTGTCTGCGCTGCAGCGGTGGGCGTTGTTCTCATTGTTTTCATTGGCCCCGTGATGCCTAGTCTTAGGTTGGCCATTTCCTGCTTGAGCGTGGACCACCACACCAAGGTTGTATGTGTTACTGTTAGTCTGACTTCTCTGATGTATAGCCAGTACTTGCCAGTACAATGCTTAGTCTGAGACCCCAAGATTTGTTATAGGTGCATCTAACAAACACGAAGATAATTTTCGCTGTTTTGATTACTTTCTCTATGTGCTGGTTCCAGGTAAGCTTGGAGTCTACGGTTACGCTCAAGTACTTTACCTCTCCCGGTATATTGACTAGTTGACCGCCTCCTTCTCGTGAATGTTACAATGGTGATTTTAAGGGGACTGATCTTTAAGCCTTCCCCTTTCGTCCACCAGGTTACTACGTTCAGAGCCATTTGCATACGTTCCTGACCATATTAATGAATCTCCCTTCTCCTAGAATGACCAGGTCATCCGCGTGTCCCAGGGTTAAGAAGCCTTGGTTGTTGAGCTTCACTAACAGTCCGTCGATGACAAGGTTCCACAGCATAGGGGAGAGGACTCCCATTTGCGGGTATCCCCCTGCCACCGGACTGCTAGCGTCCCATCCAGCAGCGACGTGTAGACTACCATACCTCTGAGGATGCAGTGTATCCACCTGCAGTACGGCACCTGCATACCCAGATTTCTCATACCTGTTGTGATGTAGCTAAATGATTTATTATCAAAGGCTCCTTCTATATCCTCTAACCTGAGGCAAGGTGCAATATTAGCACCACCATTTATGTATTTATTGCGCTGGCGAGGTTATAGTTTAGTCTCATGAAGCACTATATGTGTTCACCAGTATTATCTACTTGTTATTATATCTTTTTGTTTTCACAACAAGTATATTTGCAATCGGATACTTACAGCAATAAGCAAATTAGACAACTGTAGTACGAATATCAGCGTGTAAAGAATAACATGAGAGCTACTTCTAAGGTATTGTTGGCTAGTCAGTCAGAAGCGAAAGGGTAAGTCTAACGGGTAGATTCTTTTAAATCTACGCACTTATTCACTGTTATCTAGTAAGTTAAGCGCTAGAGGGTTCGGATATACCTCTAGTTTTTGCAAGTATTTAGCACTGCACTTCACAACTTCATCCTGCACTGACAGCCTCTTCAGGTCTTTACGAATTTTACTGTTTGGGACATAGAAAGGAGCATTTGTTATCATACGAAGAGCATTTGGTTGAAGGATCTCAATGTTGGAGTTGGATATCGAACTCCATAGCTGTAATCCATATGACCATTTGGGTTTCAGCGCTACCTTGTATACGAGCAGATTGTTCTGGAGAGAAAGTTTGAAATTAAGTACCTAGTAGTATTTTCGCAGTTTGAAGGCTAATTGTTTTCGTTTATTGCAAATGTGTGTTTTCCACGTAAGGTCCTTGTCGAGGAGTAGGCCTAGATACATAAAATTTTCTTCCTGGGGGGTAGTTGTCCATTCATGAATACTCTAGGCGGGATACCCCTTCGCTTTGTAAAGATTATATGTACAGATTCTGTATCATAGATTTGGAAACGCCACTTCTTGAACCAATAGTGTACATGGTGTAGACTCTTCTGTCAGATTTGTCGTACGTCTGCGAACGTTTACGTAGTCGTATTGTGTTTGTTTGGAATGTCAGCTGTATATCACAAGTAGAAACCCGGACCTAGGACGCGCCCTTGTGGCACCCCGCTTCCGATAGGGTGTAAGTCTGTTGTTTTTTCACCGAACTTAACTTCGAGGTATCTTTCCTCTAGGTAGGATTTTAGGATCATATGGAATACGTGTGGTAAGTTCTTTTTTATTTTGCATAATAGCCCTTCAGGCCAGACCTTACGAAAGACCTGGCTAACTTCAATAAAAGGAACTGAGCAGTAACTTTTTTCTTCAAACTTCTTCTATTGTATGCACTTGTTCTGTAGTAGAATAATGGTTTCTGAAGCCGAATTGGAGCTCCGGAATCAGCCGCTATTTTGGTAGGAAAGGGGAGAGTTTCTTCATTAAGAACTTTTCGAATAGTTTGGAAATGATTGGCAAGAGGCTAATAGGTCTATAAGACTTTGCCGCATTGGGTGGTTTGCCAGGCTTATGTAAGAGGATTATCCGCGCCATTTTCTGTTGGGCGGAAAAATATCCAGTTCTAAGTATCGCGTTGAAGATTAGTGTGATCAGCTTAAAATCTTTTCCTGGCAGCTCATTAAATATACGTCCTGTGATTAATTCATACCCCGATGACTTTTTGTATTTTAGTTTTTTAGCGACCATTTCTGTGACTTCGGCAAAAGAGAATGATTTAATCGGCAGAGAACGTTGATATGGAGCTCCAAGGTACTCACGTATTTTGTTGTTTTCCTCGAACTGCTTATCTGCTGGTTATTATATGTAGTTTAAAAGCGTTATATGTAGTTTAAAAGCGTTGGGCCCGATTACCGTTATTATGCAAGACTAGTGTATATGTGTGAGTAGTTGTTGAGAACTGCATCATATGAATATAACCAGCTATATGAGTCAATATCACATAAAACGTGGCATGTTCAATCATTACTTATCTAGAAATCTTTCGGGAGATAGTCAGCTGGCAGAGGTGGTCTTTGAAAGGCGCTTACTTCGAATTATTATTATTGTTATGAATGTTACATCTATGCCAGAATGGCATCGGCTGACTTTTACGCGAGGGTTTGGCCAACTAAGTTTTAACTATCTCCATGACATGTAGAGGCTGAGGGGATGTACCCCCGTGATTCCACTGAATAACAGTGTCTGGCTTGACATACATAGTCCAATTGCCTGGTTCCCTCTGTAGGATCCCAATCCAGAAGTAGGGAGTGGAGGACCCCCGGTGAGCACAACTGCCCAATATTTTATGACAGATAGTAGGTCTGTGTTTTATTATCTGTTGCATATCACCTGCCTGACGCCGCAAGTGAGTTCTGATTGCATCCCTATTTGTTTACTCAGAAACTCCATATATGAAATGCAGAAGCGCAGCAACTTTATTTAAATTTCAATTCCAGTAGTTGTTATGCGCCCAACAGATTTCTCACACCTTAAACGAACAGCTTACACATATTTACCTATTTTAATCGCCAGAATACATACGCTCAACACCCAAATTAAATTTAGATATCTCTTGTATACAATGTATCCATTAAAAAATACTTCTGTGCCTTTGGTACTATCATCGCTATATTCTAAAATGTTTTCTCTTACATGCTGCTCTCGTCAACGGGTTAATTCAGTTACACAAAAGCCATCTTGAATCAGAAAGGTTGTTGTTACACGAAAAAACATTGAAAATAAAGAAAAAACAAAGTAAACTCCAAATGTAGATCACGCCAAATGCTGCGTCATCATCCGTTAAGTTGTGTTACACACTTGTGCTATTAATAATCTCTAGGTAACAGCAAATAACTGACATGATTTAAGTGCTGACACATGTTTTGAAACGTAACCTAGGCAACATGTGGTATTAAAGATTCAAACCGCATATTAAGCTGTCTTATTTCTTTTAAATAACCAATTTTTATGTAAAGCAGCAATTTCCTCTCAATCTAGAAGCTTAAATAAACTTCAAATTGAAAGTTTAATAGAGACGTTGTACGTAAACTAGAAATATGTAGATGAACTTCGTACGTTGTTTTATAGCTCAGAAGCAATTGCTTTTTATATTTCTTACTCACTCGCTACAAACTTGATGATTTTACCACCGAGTGCTACTATTTAATGTAAAAGGAATCTGCATGCTCATTATTTGCCCTCTGCATAAAAAAGAATAATATTTTTCTATTAATAAACTCTGCCCGCGTGTCTGTGATTAGTCATATTAGCAAAAATAAACTGATTACAAACAAAATGTACGGCAAATCACACAGCTTAAAATTCCTAGTTGATTCTTTTTCTTTTCTATTAAACGTAGTAATTAGTTTTAGGAGGAAAATTTAAGTGAAACCACTTAACTTTGTAAAATCTATAAATAAACTTTGGAAAACCCTTTACCACCACGATATTTAGAGCACCTAAATACATATTTCGACAACTAAGCTGCCATCTTCAGGGCGAAATCGAACTAAATAAAGTAACTTTAGCTGAGAAAACCTCTGGAGATAAGTCCTACACCATGTCAACAATTGAAGTCCACTGCTAATAATCTAACTAACAAAGGCTTAAGTACTAAATCCCCGTTAGGGTTCGTTACGCCTAATCTGAATTAGGAATTGGCCCATCATCTGAATTTAAAAGTTGCCCCTTGTTTTTGAAAATATGAATGCTCTCATAGCTATTCAATTCTTTTGTTGAAGACAGTTCCTTTAACTATTTTAGATTTTCTAGTTTTATATCGTGTTCTGCCTCGTAAATATGTTGGGCACTTGATTTATCAAACCTAGGATTTTTGAAATGATCTACATGTTCTTTAAACCTAATCTCAACATTTCGTTCAGTTTGCGCAATATATTTTCCATTACAGTGAGAACAGTCAAGTTCGTAAGTCCCATACTTTTTCAAAGTTTTCACTTTGTCTTTCCCAATGTTGTTATTTGAACAGCATGCAATTTTGGAATTGATTTGTTTTCAAATTTTATCATGACCTTTGGTGAAGCGATGGAACAGAATTTTGATGAAATTGCTGGTGATTTCTTCAAGGCGGGAACTTTGTAAAGTCGTGGAATTACGAACATTTAATCTTAGCTTATGTTTTCTAATTAAATTATCAATGATTTCTGGTGAGAAATTTTTGTAGGAAGCTATATTTTTGATGTACCGATATTCAATCCGGTACCGATTTGGATTTAATGGAAAGGTAAGTAGTCTATGAAACAAAATATTAAAGACCGGCATTTTATGTTGAAAACGATGATTTGAGTCATTGGCTAAAATTTTGTTTACATTAGTTTTTTTCCTGTATACGTCAAATACTAATCCCTTACGGTTATTTCTAATAACTAATACACGCAAAAATATCATCCACTTACCCGATACCTACATGCCCAGGGGAAGTGTTTTACATTATTGTTAACTGCAAAAATCTAAATTACACGTAAAAAGATTTGTAACGAATGGGCTATTCCCTATTGCAGTACCCTCATGCCATTTGAAAGAACGATACGTATCAGATGCTACAGATTCCCTATTTTGCTTTATGTTTTATAGTGCGGAGACGTGCACAATGACAGAAACAGTAATGAGGAAATTGGATGCTTTCGGAATGTGGATGTACCGTTGCTTTCTTCGAATACCACGGACCAATCATATTACCAACGTGGAAGTGCTACACTGAATTGAAAAAGAAAAAATTACACTCACAGTCAAAAAAAGAAAGCTATTATACCTTGGTCATGTAACGAGGCAGGATAAATTGCGTTTACCGCAGTTAATAATCCAGGGAAAGTTGGATTACAAGAGGGGACTAGAAAGAAGAAGATACTCTTGGCTGCATTACCTATGCCAATAGTTTAATCTTACATCTGTCCAACTAGTTAGCAATGCTACCAGTAAAGTTAAAATTGCCATGTAAATAGCCGACGCCAGAACTGGATAAGGCACACTAAGAAGAAGAAGAAGAAGAAGAAGAAGATACGGTATCTTGGCCGTTTGTTGTAGAATGAATGCGATAACAAGCTCCACTTAATCTTATTTCAGGTTTCCGAGAGTTAATTACATTGAGATTACAATGCAAACCTATATGGTAAGATTACTGCTACTACATTTGATATCTTTAACTTTCCAAATGACAAATGGTTTGAAATAGTAATGCGATGTCAATGTGATAGGTAGCTTCATTTCACTTTATTTTACATTTCCAAAAGTCAACGCTATAAAATGTCAAAAAATCTACTAACACGGTAAACCCAAATGGTATTATGACTGCTATTTTAATTTATTAATTCAGCACAGGAAAGAAGGAAAGCACATGAGGAAATAAGGTACTTCAGGAAAGGCTTCCAGCCCAGCTTAAACATGTGTAAAACTAGAGAAGGAAAGATACTCGTGAACAAAGAGGATATTACTGACAGGTGACAGGTGGAGAGAATATTTTGCCAAGTTACTGAACACAGACGAGGAAGAACTAGAAGAAGGAGAGGAACAAGAAACGAAAGCATAAGTGGAGAGGAAAATGAAGAGATACAAGCACACGAACCAGAACCCACATACGAAGAAATTAGGAACATCATTGGCAAAATGAAAATAAATAAAGCACCGGGGGAAGACAATATACCAACAGACTTACTAAAAGCAGGAGGGCAGGGGTTATGGAAAAAGATCCTAAAGTTAATTCAGACAATATGGAAAAACGGAGAAATACCACGTTCATGGAATACAGGAATACTATGCCCCATCCATAAAAAAAGAGACAAGACAATATGCGAGAATTATAAAGGAATCTGTCTTCTCGATACAACGTACAAAGTCCTATCGCACGTACTACTGCAAAGACTAAAACCCTATGCAGAAAGGAAAATAGGGAACCACCAAGCCAGCTTCAGGAAGGGGAAATCTATAACAGATCAGATATTTAGCGTGCGGCAAATAGCAGAAAAAGCCAGGGAGTTTGGGATCGATATCCACAACATCTTCGTAGATTATAAGCAAGCATATGACAGTGTGACACGCAAAGCAGCAAAACAAGCCCTAGAGAATTTTGGAACCCCCAAAAATTAAAAAGACTGACATTGATGACTATCAAAGAGGTACAATATAAGATAAAGGTAGGAGGAGAGGAAACGCAAGGTATCAGTAGCAATGTTGGATTGAGACAAGGGGACGCCTTGTCCCCCTTATTATTTTGCATGATGCTAGATACCGTCATACAAAAAACCCCCACACAGAGTGACTACCTATTCAGGAATCAGAACCAAGTATTGGCGTACGCTGATGATATAGCCATAATCAGCACTAACGAAAGAGATGTGACCCAAACACATAGAACCCTGAAAGACAACTCAGAAGAGATCGGGCTCACAATAAACACGGAAAAATCAAAGTACCTACGAATATCAAGGCAAATTGTACAAGAAGAACAAGTAACAAGCGACACAGGAATAGAGAGGGTTAATAATTTCAAATACCTGGGGGTGGTCATTAACGAAACGAACGACATAACCGAAGAGATTAAAGCCAGAATTGTCACAGCCAACAGGGCCTACTTTGCCATGAATGACATCTTTAAGACAAAATCAATATCAAGGAAACCAAACTGCGATTATATAAAACTATAATAAGACCCATACTAATATATGGCTGTGAATCATGGACTTGTGAAAAAAGAAGTACAACGTTTAAGAATATTTGAGAGGAAAATCCTGCGAAGGATATTTGGACCAGTCAACGATAGGGGATAATGGAGACGAAGATACAATGAAGAAATAAGAAGACTCCACAACGAACCAGATGTAGTCAATGTCATTAAACGAATGAGAATACAATGGATCGGACACGTGATGCAAATGGCACCCAACAATACAACTCGGAGGGTGTTTAATAGTGTACCCACAACATCACGAACCAAAGGAAGACTAGGTGGAAAGGTGGATAGACAATGTATGTCAAGACCTCCGAAAACTGAATGCAAACAACTGGAGAAGAACTGCCAAAAACAGAACAGACTGGAGGAAAATAGTTGAGTCGGTGAAGACCCTTGATGGAGAGAGAGAGACTTTAATTTATGCCTATATCTATCAAGGAGACATGTATTTTGGATCATGGCCGCTATTTGTTGTGGCATCCATGTCATAGAATACGCTATTTCACCTTATTTCAGGTTCCCAAGAGTCACCATGAGGATTACATGTTCAAAAATATACTTGTAGGATCTACTAACAATGCAGATCCAAATGGTAAGATTACGCTATTACAGTTGATGTCTTTAACTTTCCAAATGACAACTGGTTTGAAATAGTGATGGGATGGTGGTAGATGTTTATTGTGGCATCAATCTGATAGGAAGCTCCATTCACCTTATCTTAAATTCCCCAGAGTCAATGTTAAAACATGCTGTAGAATATACTAACAATATAAACCCATTTCGTATTATGACTGCTATGTTAAATGATGCCTTTATCTATCAAGGAGACATAATTTGGATCGTGGCCGCTATTTGTTGTGACATCCATGTCATAGAAAAGGCTACTTCGCCTTATTTCAGGTATCCAAAAGCCAACATCAGGAATACACGCTCAAAAGTATTCTTGTAGAATCTACTAACAATGCAGATCTAAATCGTAAGATTACGCTATTACAGTTGATGTCTTTAACTTTCCAAATGACAAATAGTGATGGGATGGTGTTAGATGTTTATTGTGGCATCAATGTGATAGGAAGCTCCATTTCAAGTTATTTTAAATTCCCCAGAGTCAATGTTAAAACATGCTGTAGAATATACTAACAATATAAACCCATTTCGTATTATGACTGCTATGTTAAATGATGCCTTTATCTATCAAGGAGACATAATTTGGATCGTGGCCGCTATTTGTTGTGACATCCATGTCATAGAAAAGGCTACTTCGCCTTATTTCAGGTATCCAAAAGCCAACATCAGGAATACACGCTCAAAAGTATTCTTGTAGAATCTACTAACAATGCAGATCTAAATCGTAAGATTACGCTATTACAGTTGATGTCTTTAACTTTCCAAATGACAAATAGTGATGGGATGGTGTTAGACGTTTATTGTGGCATCAATGTGATAAAGAGCTCCATTTCAAGTTATTTTAAATTTCCCAGAGTCGATGTTAAAACATGCTGTAGAATATACTAACAATATAAACCCATTTCCTATTATGACTGCTATTTTAAATGATGCCTTTATCTATCAAGGAGACATATATTTTGGATCGTGGCCGCTATTTGTTGAGACATCCATGTCATAGAAAAGGCCGCTTCACCTTATTTCAGGTATCCAAAAGCCAACATCAGGATTACACGCTCAAAAGTATTCTTGTAGAATCTACTAACAATGCAGATCTAAATGGTAAGATTACTGCTATTACAGTTGATGTCTTTAACTTTCCAAATGACAAATAGTGATGGGATGGTGTTAGATGTTTATTGTGGCATCAATGTGATAGGAAGCTCCATTTCAAGTTATTTTAAATTCCCCAGAGTCAATGTTAAAACATGCTGTAGAATATACTAACAATGTAAACCCATTTCCTATTATGACTGCTATTTTAAATGATGCCTTTATCTATCAAGGACACATATATTTTGGATCGTGGCAGCTATTTGTTGTGGCATCCATGTCATAGAAAACGCTACTTCGCCTTATTTCAGGTACCCAAGAGTCAACACCAAGATTACACGCTCAAAAATATTCTTGTAGAATCTACTAACAATGCAGATCTAAATGGTAAGATTACTGCTATTACAGATGATGTCCTCCCAAATGACAAATTGTTTAAAATAGTGATGGGATGGTCGTAGATGTTTATTGTGGCATCATGTGATAGGAAGCTCCATTTCACCTTATTTTACATTCCCAAGAGTCAATTAATTAACATCCTAAGAAAAACAGGTATTGACGAAGCTGACAATTTACAATTGCTTTATTACGGCCAAAGAGCATCGGTAAGAGTTGAAGGACAATTAACAGAGGAAGTAGACATCTGCAGGAGAGTGAGGCAGGGCTGTGCTTTGTCTCCACTTCTATTTAATATCTATTCTGAAGAAATTTTAAATACAGCATTGGACGATATTTTAAGTGGAATAAATATTAACGGAGTCTTGATTAAAACTTTGAAGTATGCGAAGATGTCGTTCTTCTAGCCAATTCCCTGGAGGACCTACAGCAACTTCTAGATCGTGTCATAGAAGTGGGAGATGAATACGGTATATGCCTGAAGACGAATAAAACCAAATATATCGTAATTTTTAAGAAAAACGACGCTCACGTTGTTACAGGACTTTATACCAACAATGTTGCTTTGAAAAGAATGGAAAGCCTTACCTACCTGGGATGCTTAGTGAATGATCAATGGGACCATCGCAAGCAGATAAAGTAATGAATAGAAAAAGCAAAAAAACCTACGCCAGTGGTATGGCAAAACGTCCAATGAACTCTTCCGAGCGGCTGCGAACAAAGTCTCGATCGCTATAATCATGGCCAAAGTCCGCTGAGCGGATAAAGCACACGAAGAAGAAGAAGAAGAAGAGCCAATGCTAAAAAATGTAATAGAATCTACTAACAATGTAAACCCAAATGGTATTATGCCTGCTATTTTAATTGATGCCTTTATCTATCAAGGAGACATATAGTTTGGAACTTGGCCGCTAGTTGTTGTGGTCTACATCATAGAAAATGCTACGACATCTTATTTCAGGTTCCCAAGAGTCAAAATCAGGATTACATGCTCAAAAATCTACTTGTAGAATCTACTAACAATGCAAATCCAAAAGATAAGATATTTGATATTTCAGTTAATGTCTTTAACTTTCATAGTAATATACGGTTTGGAATAGAGACACAGTATATATATATATATATATATATATTGCTATGTACAGCTCCCTTCGGTAATTGTACTAGTGGTTTTCAACTCATAAATCAATGATCTCTCACCTTGCTGTAATACCTCGGCTTTAACTTCTTATCTCAGGGTTTCGTGGCTTCCTTTAAGTTTCTATATTTCAGAATATATTCATACACTTCAATAAAACAGCCAAATTCATAACTTCATTTAATTGAACAAATATTACATCGACCAAAACGTTAAACGCCAAATATGAATAGTTGTATGTAGATTTAATATAATTTGCTTGCTCGGGTGTGATTTTCTGGGTGAAGCCCGATCACACCTCCGCCTGATTCAAATATTAGAACTTGAATAATTATTTTTCACCCTTATTTATCTATTACCCTAACAACCCTCTCATTTATGATATTTATCCTATTGGAGTTCACTCTCTTATCACGTGTTATGCGTTCACGTTGTTACTGCAAATCTAATGATTCCAAAGTCACCTCCAATAAGACAAACATTTTACAAATTTATAAATACATAAATACCTAGTAAAGAGATGCATAAATAAAGTATGCTCTTATACTTGCATGCTGTGCAGCGATGGTACCTCCATGGCCTGGTCATATATTTATCATAACAATATATATAACTTGCTTATTGTTTGTTGTGGTATCAACGCCATAAGAAATACAATGAAAACGAATTTTCTATGACGTTGATGACACCATGTTCCCTAGTTTATTACAAGATTTCATGAAAATGTATTTGTAGAATGATGGTTGCTATTCCAGTGAAAATCTATAACTAAACTAATTCTCCTTCATTACCTTCACTTGTAAAATATAACTTTGTGTAAAAATGTAGTAAATTTACACATAAGCTTAGTTGTCAACAGGTGTATTACGCAGGGGCCGCGGTGGTCGAGTGCGAGAACGTATTGGCCACTCGGGATCACAGTAAATGCAGTTGCTCCGTTGGGGCGATCGAATCCCGACTGGGGCGACCGCATTTGCTTAGTTAAGTTTAGGGTGCATGTTGCATGAATGTTTAATATGTAAGGGACGCCCGCACCCCCCTGAAGTAATGCGAAAGCGGTTCCGGGGGGGAACGGTAGTATGAATGTGTAAAAAAAAGGTGTATTACGCAAAAAAACGTTTTCCAATATAAGACGATTACAATTTGGAGAACTTTTCAGGGACGTAATATACTATTTTTTTAGTATTTTTCCTGTTAAACTCTTGTGTTTAATAATTCTTAAAATTCTCTATATTTTGTATTATTTAAAGATGCTACGCAATAGGGGTCACATAACGGACAGATTGTTTGCAAGGCGTAGGCGTTTGTAAAATCTACAATGTGAAAGAAAACCCAGATTTACATTTTATACCTTGTCCATTCTGAATAGGCGGCAGCTTAGGAGAAATTGGTTTCGGAATCCCGCCGGTAAACTTTATTTCAGTTCCTCCTTCAGCTCCTTGAATTGGTGTCACTACAATGTGAACCTAGACATTCAAGAATAATAAATTATTAGTATTAAGTTAGTATGTTGCTTATTACTAAAATAAGTATATGGTGCAAAAATAACGCAGCCGCAATTTTATTAAAATTAATAATGTGGATCAGTTAGTATAACTCATGACTGAAATAACAGACCTTGATTTACTACCGATAATGTCGTACATTTGTAATTTACCATACTATAACCAAATTGTTCAGCTAGTATTACGGGATTTGATTTTTATTCAAACTGATCTATATTTACCTAAACACATTAATGCAATTTTCTAAAAGATATTAAAAGCAAAGGAAACCGTTATGAATTTGGAGGTTACATTTTACTTAATATTTTCCTGAAAGTCCTGAAATCATTTCCCTTTGAGAACACTTTTCATTTTGGAAAAGAGAAAGAGTCTGTTGGTACCAATTCAAGTAAATAGGGTAAATGACTCATCTCAATAGCGCCGTGCTTCATGAGAACTGACACAATCACAATCAGCGCAGAATGGGTAGGTGCATATATAACAAGAACCAACTGCCGTTTTCTCGAATTTGTGGTAACACTTGCTGCAATAATTTTTTCGTCATTTCAACCCACTAAATTTGTATTATTGCGACAAAATTGTACGAAACCTGTCCACGGTGCAACAGTTCTACTTCTCCTTCTACTCATATTCGAAGACTGTACAGCACAAACTTTGCACAAATCTACTTCCTTCCTAAATATTCTTGCAAAATATGGTCCATTGATACGACCTTTTCAGATGTATCTTACCCTGAGCTAGACTACTTTATGTGGTTAGCAGCATGTTTGCCCCAATCCTAAACACCAGTCTCTTCTCAGCATTAAGAAACACGGGGGACCTACAGCTCAGCGTCGATTCGGAACCACAGAAATTCCAGTGAAGGTTCTTTGCCATTTATGCACTACAGTTGCCATAGCCGGATTGGGATATTATGTGTGGAGGGTTGCAATACAAAATGTTTATACACTACGTGGTAATACGTGCTGAGGATCGAAGTCATCTATTATTTTTGTGACAACATAGAATTAATAGAGGTTTAGACTAGCACTAGAACTGGCAATACCAGGATGGAAAGGATGAGAAACACAAACATCCACGAATCATGTAAAGTACCACACATAACAGAGTAGATAAATGGAAGAAAAAAAGAATAGAATGAGCACATATCCAGGATGGACGAAACAAGATTAGTTAGAATTGCAAGAGAGAACAGACCACAAGGAAGAAGGAGCATAGGACGTCCCAAAAGAGATGGAGTGAGGGAATAACATGAATCAAACAAAGACACGATACAATCTGGATGTAACAAGCTAATAGCTTAACAGAAACAAGAAATTTGTCGAATTGTATCCTTACTGATCTCCTCATCTGCCATCATACAGAGGGTCATTCGGTGGTCTCTTGCTACAAAGTCACGAACTTTTGCGACTGAATACCCATTCCAAAAATGATAGCGTCATCTTAAACATCTTCACAACTATCTTCGGCACGATAAAATCATCCAAGCTCACTAGTACGACTTAAGGAATTATCACCGTATACAGTTTTCAATATGTCGTAAGTTTCTATTGCAATTTTCCCTAAATTAAGGCAAGACTGAATATTCACTCGTTGCTCCATGACGACTGACACAAACACTATGTACGCGCAGACTAACAGCTATTCGATCCTCGCTTGACCACCCACTAATAAAACTGTTAACTATTATATACTACTTCACTTTTGAATAATTTCACGTACGGCGGCTTCAACCCAACAATTTAACTGCCAAACTTCGAAATTACTCATAATAACAATTATTATTAAATAACCATTAATTTGAACTGAATTATTTACTCATCAGTATACTAAAACCCTGAAGATTTGTGTGTGACATCCGTCAGTTACTCCTGCTTTTAACGCAACAAGGCGCAACTGTTGAGAGGTGTCGGCTTGCTACGAGCAACAGTTTCTAATAAATTGCGGTAGGAACATTACGAACTTATAATACAGAATATCTCCGTCAACGTCGTCAACTATGACCAAAATATGGCATGGCAACGTGAGGGCGCTAACGGATTTACACAAAAAATGGAATATTTATTATAATGAGAAAGGCAGAGCAGAAAGGGCGAGGCGAAAATTATAAATGACGGCCACCTCGTAAGGAGCTTCACAGCAAAAATTATGTATGAAGGAGACTTATTCGGGGAAATAATATTTCTGTAAATTTCGTTCTTCCTAGAAGCTTACGAAACATTTTCATTAAACGTCGTAATTCTTAGGAAACTCTCACGTGTCCTGCCGCATAAAGAAGAAATAAACACAATAGTGGTCGCTCTTGGAACAACAAGCGTAATACTCATTTAAGTTTAGTCAATTATTTAATATTTTAAAGCCTTACATTGCTATTTATTTTTTGTATTCAGTATATGACATATTTGGCGCCAGTGTGGTCCAGTGGTTAGAGCACTGGGCTCCGGTACGGAAGGTCGGGAATTTAAACCTTCCGGCTCGATGTCTGGCGGGCGGCCTACCCAGTCGCTTTAAATAACTGAGTACCTGCGTTTGAATGAACAAGGGGTATTAATGCGGTTGTCTAATGTGTGACGGTCACCACATCACCACCTATCATTAATTTGGCACGCGATAACCGGGTGTGAGAGCAAGGATACGGGAGCTCTGACTTTCCGCCTTGTAAGCCAAACCCCTTTAAGGGGTGTAGAACCTCGCCATTATTATTATTAAATGAAATATTTACAAAATGCAGCAGATATCTGCAATTCTCAATGCTTTAACATCGTACTGCTACCTCTGACTCTGAATTTTACATATTTTTATGCTATATAAACATTTCAAAGCGAAAATAAAACCAGATCTGTGCAGTATATTGCATGATACTTGTTTGCAGGATGTTGTTGCGATAAGTAATGCACAGATGGTTTAACCTTATTTTGTGTGACGGACTGTAGTAGAGTTAATTGCATGTTCGTCTCGTTTTGGTATCTACATACTACCAGCATGTAGCGGTAAGTTCCAAGAATTTCACCGTGTCCGTAAATTCCGCGGACCTACGGAATGTGTTACAGATAATGTCACGTCCGCCGGGAATGCAGGAGGGGTTTACAAGCGCATCCCATTGATACCAAGACCACCACTTTTCCGACGGAACTACTACAGTTCCAAATCAAGTTTAGCATATTTCGGTATTATTATTTTGTGTTGTCGTTGTTATACTAGTTTATTATTAAATCTATAATCAAACGCGCGGTATATATTTATTTAGCGCTTAAAGCATTTCTATTGAATGTATTTGTAGTCAACAGCAAATTCTGGAAATTATGCCCCAGATTCTTTCACGTAATCAGGTGCGAAATATGTCTCATCCACTACGCTTCCGTTGACGTGAACATGATAGTATCATAAGTACCTTCTATGGTGACACGTAAGCAATTTTACAACAAATAATACAAGTGAAATGTTCATAAATTACAGTAATCCATTCCTCGTAGTGGAAGCAAAAGTTTCAGGAAAAAATAAAACACAAGTCTTCTCCACAAAATTTATAAAATACTGCGCTACATATGTTTCGGCTTTATAACTGAAAAGCCATCCTCAGGCAAAAACAAAAATTAACTCTAACAATCGAAAAGTCAAAAAATCAAACAATATAGGTCTACAAGACCGCCATCCCCAAAACTTTCATTTTAAATTTGACTAATCCGACATACATACTGTCGAATTAAACTAGTATTTTATAAATTTTGTGGAGAAGACTTGTGTTTTATTTTTTCCTGAAATGTTCATATACTAGACTTTCAGAAAAGTATATAGTAATGAACATGAGAAGTAAGGTATCAATTGAGGCAACTTTTTCATATTTATCTTACCCCGAACTAATCTATTTTATATCGTTAACGGTTTTTCGTCCCACACATTAACATCGAATCCGAACGACAGAAACTCCAGAGAAGGTTTTTCAGTATTTAGACCCCACGGTTGCCAAAGCCAGATTGGAGAACTGTGTGGAGTGTTGCAGTACACATTTTTTATACTCTGCGTGGTAATGCATGCTTGGGGATCAAGGTCATTTGTAATCAGTTATATTTACGACCACATAATACTATTGGGATTTAGACTAAATTAGTTAATTAATTAAATCTGTCTACAAGGTCCTTAGGTTTAAACGCTTTAAGTGTACGCTCTTCAAGTATATTGCCTAGGAAATTCACAGTTACGCTAGTTCAGTGAAACTAATCTATAATTTGCACTATATTTTGTAATTTTATCCTTGGTTGTTTTGATATGACGATGAATCATCTGATTTGGATGATGAGTTAGTGATAAATCGCCTTTTTTCTTTGATTCTTGTTGTATGTGTTTGTGGAATAGCAATGCATCATATTTTTAGAACTGCAATTGCTGTTTTGCCCAATCTCACTGGTTCATTCGCGATTTGACTAGGCACATTCAAGAATGACCTCCATCTGCCCGAAATTGGAGGTGAAATCGCGGGCAGATGCTCTGCAAATACTTAACGACATCGACGTAGGAGTACAAGTCAACGGAGTGCATGTGAAATAGTATAAGATATGTAGATAACCCAGCATTAATCGTAGATAACCAGCAAGGTAAACAGCAAATCGTTGATACTACTACAGATGCCAAGTAGCAACATAGGGCAAAACAGGAGCAATTCAAACAGACAATAACCTATAGAAAGAGTCCACACTATTAGATATTTAGAAAAACTACTGAAAGACGAATGCAATACCGAAACAGAAATCTGTAATAAAATTGAGCAAGCAAGATCAGCGTTCATTAAAATGAGGCAACCCCTCTGTGATCGCCACTTGAAGCTTGGTATTCGATATCAAATGGTAAAATGTTACGTCTGCTGTACGGAATTGAGTCGTGGACCCTTAAAGCATTATCAATCGAAAGGAATGACTTCAGAATGTTAAGGTCGCTAGAAGAGCTACCCCTGCCGAACAGAACTCTTTACAACAGTGAAGAAACAATTGGATACCTTACTCATATATTTAGAGGGGATCAATATCAATTTCAAAGGCTGCTACGCGAAGGGCGAATATAGGAGTGGAGAGGAACCAGTCGAAAGAACTTATCATAGACGAAAAACATTAGAGCTTGAACCAGGATTAAAGATTGCGTCACAGATCCTAGAGTAGACTACAGATCTAAATGAGAAATACAAGATGGCTGCAATGGTATGCAATATACGACAAGGTAAAAAAATGTTAACGATTTGAGAGTTACGAATACCGAAATATAGCATAGGTATTCCGTCTGTAACTCGAATGAGCTTCTGCTGAACTCTCTAGCTTCGAAATTAACGCGGTTACAATGTTTTGAAAATTCCAACTGAAATGTATAGTAACTCAAAAACCATTAATCCCGTTCACATAAATTTTAAGATATTTAACACTTAAACTAATCCTATCTAACGTAACCTAGCATAATCCTTCCTGTAAGAGGCCCACTACTATTTCCGTATTTTGAATTTAACTTAAGCTAACCAAACCTAATATAGCTTAACCTAGTCTAATTTTTTCTGCCACTATTTTGGTATTTTAAACCTGACTTAAGCAAACCTAACTTAAGTTAACCTAACCTAACCTAACCTAGCCTAATATTTCCTGTTAGATGTCCGCCATTATTTTAGTATTTTGAACCCAACTTAAGCGAACCTAATCTAACTTAACGTAACCTAATCTTTCCCGTTAGAGGCGGGTGACTATTTCGTTATATTGAACCCAACTTAAGCGAACCTGATCTAACTTAACTTAACCTAACCCAATCTTTCCTATTAGGCCACCACTATTTCTGTATTTTGAACCTAACTTAAGCGAAGATAATCTAAACTAACCTTATTTAACCTAACCTAGCCTAATCTTTCCTGTGAGAGGACCGCCACTATTCCGGAGTTGTGAATTCAACTTAAGCGAGCCTGATCTAACTTAACTTAACCTAACCCAATCTTGCCTATTAGAAGCCCGCCACAATTTCCGTATTCTGAACCTAACATGAGCGAACCTAATCTAAACTAACTTTATATAAATAAACCCAGCCTAATCTTTCCTGTTAGAAGCCCGCCACTATTCGGTATTTTGAACCTAACTTAAACCAATCTGATCTAACTTAACGTAAACTAATCTTTCCTGTTAGAGGCAGGTGGCTATTTCGGTATCTTGAACCCAACTTAAGCGAACCTAATCTAACTTAATTTAACCTAACCTAATGTTTCCTAGAAGCCCACCATTATTTTGATATTTTTAATCTAACTTAAACGAACGTAAAATAAACTAATCTTATCTAACCTAACCCAGTCTAATCTTTCCTGTAAGAGGCCCGCTACTATTTCGGTATTTTGAATCTAATTTAAGCGAACCATATCTAATATAGTTTAACCTAGTCTAATTTTTCCTGTTAGATGCCCGCCACAATTTGGTATTTTAAACCTAACTTAAGCAAACCTAATTTAATTAACCTAACCTAGTCTAATCTTTCCTGTTAGATGTCCGCCATTATTTTGGTATTTTGAAACCAACTTAAGCGAACCTGATCTAACTTAACGTAACCTAATCTTTCCCGTTAGAGGCGGGTGACTATTTCGTTATTTTATGTGTTATGAACCCAACTTAAGCGTACCTGACCTAACTTAACTTAATCTAACCTAATCTTTCCTCTTAGAAAGGCCCGACACAATTTCCGTATTTTGAACTTAACTTAAGCGAACCTAATTTAAACTAACCTTATATAACCAAACCCAGCCTAATCTTTCCTGTTAGAAGCCCGCCACTGTTTCGATATTTTGAACCTCACTTCGGCAACCCTGATGTAACCTAACTTAATATAATCTTTCCTGTAGAGGCCCGCCGCTATTTCGGTATTTTGAACCTAACTTAAGCGAACCTGTTCTAACTTAACGTAACCTAATTTTTCTTGTTAGAGGCAGGTGGCTCTTTCGATATTTTGAACCCAACTGAAACAAACCTGATCTAACTTAACTTAACCTAATCTAATCTTTCCTATTAGAAGCCCGCCACAATTTCCGTATTTTGAACCTAACTTAAACGAACCTATTCTAAATTAACCTTATATAACCTAACCCATCCTAATTTTTCCTGTTAGAAGCCCGCCACTATTTCGGTATTTTGAACCTAACTTCAGCGAACCTGATGTAACCTAACTTAATCGAATCTTTCCTGTTAGAGGCCCGCCGCTATTTCGGTATTTTGACCCAACTTAAGCGAGCCTGATCTAACTTAACTTAAGCTAACCTGGTGCTTCCTATTAGATGCCCACCACTATTTCGGTATTTTGAATCCAACTTAAGCGAACGTAAACTGAAATAATCTTATCTAATCTAACCTAGTCTAATCTTTCCTGTTAGAAGCCCGTCACTATTTCGGTATTTTGAACCTAACTTCAGCGAACCTAATGTAACCTAACTTAATCTAATCTTTCCAGTTAGAGGCCGGCCGCTATTTCGGTATTTTGAACCTAACTTAAGCGAACATGATCTAACTTAACGTAACCTAATCTTTTCTGTTAGAGGCGGGTGGCTATTTCTGTATTTTGACCCAACTTAAGCGAGCCTGATCTAACTTAACTTAAGCTAACCTAATGTTTCCTATTAGAAGCCCACCACTATTTCGATATTTTGAATCTAACTTAAACGAACCAAATCTAATGTAGCTTAACCTAGCCTAATCTTTCCTGTTAGAGGCCCGCACTATTTCGGTATTTTCAACCTAACTTCAGCGAACCTAATCTAACCTAACCTATCATGTTAGAGGTCAGCCACTATTTTGGTATTTTGAACCTAACTTAAACGAACCTGATCTAAACTAATCAAATGTAATTTTTATTATCTAAATAATAGAAAGAAAAAATGGGTAATAAAGGACCTTTAATACAATGTTAATTCAGTAAACTGATGTGCAGTTTCGTTAGCGTTAGGAAATGGTTATTATAAATCACGAATATAACATAAGATAATGTATTTAAAAAAACGCGAAAACTGATTAACATTCCACTAGTTTCTCTAGTATGTTTGATGACAAAAGTCATAATTATACATTTTAGTTCCAAAAAGAACTGCTTGAACGTAATTGACGAAAACAACACAAATATCAACGAATCGTCCCAAAATAAAATTACAACCTGCTAAGAGCGATTGATAGTTAAGTGACAAATGTCACATACCACCCGAGGAATTAGCAATCTAAATGAGTTACATATGAAGCTACCACCTACGTTTATAGTTAGAAAATTCAACTAAAGGTACTTAATGCGCGATTTTTTTTGAACACTTTCTAATGTAAGCAACCGGTCGTAGATTTTCAGTTCCAACACGGTTAAAAAATCA
>JABXWE010004370.1:0-16550 GCA_014611495.1 Limonius californicus | reverse complement strand
TTCTGCTGGCAACCTTTTATAGGGGTAAATTATCATTGGTGGGGTTATATCTCCCGCCGCAGAAAATGTGAATAAGACAGTTAAAGTAGATTTAGCTGCTCCGTGATCAACTTCATAAACATTACGTGTTCCGCGAGGTGCTAATACTTTCTTATTTTTTGGGCATAACTGAAAATTCGTTTCGTCGGCGTTTAAAACCCTTTCGGGATGCAAAAGGATATCGAAATATTTTTCTTGTTTTAAATAAGTTTCTAAAAACCATTTTCTGATGTCGGATTCGCTCACATTTGCACTAGCCGACATTATTCCTTCAGCTTGCCTTTCAGTTAATTGAGGATGGCGACGCAAAAAGCCCTTATACCAGCCATCCCCTGGATAATTATTTTTGAATGGATTTTTTCGCGGTTGATCCTCCAAAAAATTTTTGACGCTGGTTAGAAGGTCTTCTTTTCTCTGTGGAAAACCTTTGCGGTGACTTTCCAGTATCCACTGCACCAAAAGCCCTTCTTCATTTTGAGACAGTACTGGAGGTGGCCCGTGACTGGTCCTTGAAAATTTTTCACTTAATCGAAACTGTAAGGTCTGTCTCGGTATTCCAAAATTTCTAGCAGCAGTCTTTTTTGGCATACCACCTTCAATAGCTTCTATAGCTTTTTGGACGTCGTTCTCGTCATATTTTTTTTTGTATGATATTCCGTGAGCTACCTTAGGCATGATCTAAGAAGAAAAAGTAGGTGCGTAAAAAAAACAATTTGAAAACCTGGAAAATGCCTTTCTTACGGACTACGCTGCTATTAAGTTCAGTTATTGGCATACCTCAACCTACAGTAATTGGCAGTATGCCAACAACTGTGTAGAACTAATTTAAATGTGGTTTGTATCTTTTTAGCAGTTTAATAAGGCATATGGAGAAAAAAGCCCACATTTGATGTATTTTCTGATTTTTAGTTGAAATTTAGTGATTGGCACCCTATGCCAATAACTAAATTTTTCCTTTTGTAGATACTCAGTTATTGGCACCCACCAAGATAGTCAAAATATGGGTATTATTGAGGTTAGAAACACATCAAAAGTACAATAAGTTGTTATCTTACCTATATAATCAGTAACTTCAACTGGCACACGTTTTACAACAAAAAAACAAAAAATAAATGATGACCCCTTCCTTGTAAATTTCCGTTTCACTTAACTAAAACTGGAGACCTATTTGCACACCGTCAAAATATTGCCCGCCAATTTTTCAGAATGACAATCCAGTAAAACCAAATGTCATACAAAGTTGTACAAAAGGTGTAACTACAGGAATCTACTATCGCAAAGGCCTAAAAGAAGAAATCTATCTTATTATTTCGACTTCCACGAAGCTGTGCCAATAACTGTCAGAGTGCCAACGACTGTATGGCTTACCCTATATACATAATTCATTTTTGCGTCAACGAGAGCAAAACATTTTATACCATATTTATTTGGTTTTGGTATGTACTGCCGAAAGGGACAGTTTCCTCGAAAACCTAATGTTACATTTACAGGAATGTAACTCTCTTGGCAGCTTTCCACAAATTTATGGAAAATGTTTCGAATTGGAGCAAGCCGATCCAATTTTTTTCTTTCTTCCCTTGTGTTTCGGTCGTCAAAACGAAGATAACGCATCAGAGTCTTGAATCGTTTAATGTTCATCACAAGGCTGAATTTTTCAATTCCGTCACCGTCTTTTCCCCAAAGTTCCTCAAGATTTTGCCGATTCCCCCTGTATGCTCCTGCCAGGTATAACAACCCAATAAAAGCTTTTATTTCGATAAGGTCCGTGGGTTTAATGTCCCTCTCTCTAGAAAATTTGTTCCTGATTATGTCAATGTACAGGGTGTCTCATTTTTGATGTTTTTGCAGGGTATCTCGGAAACCATGACAGATATCAAAAAACTAACTAAGCAGTCTCGGGCTCTTTTTTTGAGAAAATAACAATAGCGCAAACAGATCTTTGCTATGGCGATCGGTTAGGGAGCTACAGGGTGATTGTTAAAATTTGGCTATTTTTAAAATTGTTTTTATCTCGGTTATTATTAGATGTGCAGAATAATTTTAAATTAGTCTTTTACATAGTTTTTCCTGCAGAATGCAGAATCCATTGACGTCCTCACTTGTTTACTATGGGTTACAGGAACGGAGCAATGGAATAAATTTGTGTTTTTTTAAATGGAACACCCTGTATATTTTTGCGTAATTATTTTAATCTTCAAATTTTCTTTACGAATATATGATATACTCTGTATATAATCATTATAATTAAGCTGAAAAATGATATTTTAGTAACATTAACGTCCAAAATGGTAACAAATAGATAAAATGAAACTACATTAAATGTTCAAATTGCAGTCCATTATTATTTATACATAGTTGACACCGTTTTCTCACGCTGTTAATTGCGTTGCGGATGTGAACCTTTGTTACAGTTGCAATGGCCGCTTCAAAATTTTCATGCAGTTCTTCTGGTGTATTATTTCTATTTAAATATAATATATTTTCACAAATCCCCGAAAAAGTAATCTAATGTCATATCAGCTGACCGGGCAGGCCACCTGTGTGGCCCAATGTGCAGAATCCACTGCAGTCCAAAGTTTATATTCAGGCATTCTGCAATAATTCTGCCATCGTGAGATGGTGCCCCATCTTGCTGAAAGTATAGTTTTTGCCTTTCCCTCAAAGGAAGATTTTCCATAAAAGGAACGATATGTGTTTCCAGAATTCTCAAGTAAGTTCTTGCATTTAAATTTTCCTCATATATTTCATGCTTTGTTATTTGCATGCTAGGCCTCCTAATTAATAATTGAAACTTAATGTTAATAAAATACCATTTTCCAGCTTAATTATAATGATTATATACAGAGTATATTATATATTCGTAAAGGAAATTTGAAGAGTACAAAAATTACGCAAAAAAACACAAATTTATTACATTGCTCCGTTCCTGTAACCCATAATAAACAAATGAGGACGGCAATGGATTCTGCAAGAAAAACTATGTAAAAGACTAATTTAAAATTATTCTGCACACCTAATAATAACCGAGATAAAAACAATTTTAAAAATAGCCAAATTTTAACAATCACCCTATAGCTCCCTAACCGATCGCCATAGCAAAGATCTGTTTGCGCTATTGTTATTTTCTCAAAAAAAGAGCCCGAGACTGCTTAGTTAGTTTTTTGAGATCTGTCATGGTTTCCGAGATACCCTGCAAAAACATCAAAAATGAGACACCCTGTACTGGTTGGTGGATCTTACTATCATGTTTAACATTTCTTCGGTAAATAAATTATTCCAAACATCAACACCAGTCCTAGCAGCATTCGCATTCCCTTTGACGCCAGGTAAGTGAGTAATCAAGTTGTGAGGTCCCCTACGTACATTTCTCGGAGGTGGATTTCGATTCCACTTAGTAATCTTATCTTTACCAAAAAAACTTGGTATCTGCAACATCATCATCTTCGTCGGTCTCACCCTCCTGCTCTGTTTCGGAATCTTCATCACGTTCTTCTACCTCATCCTCGGAAGCAACATCGCTTTCTTCTCCAAAATCGTCATTCAAGGTCGGATCGTCGTCATCAGCCTCTAGCAAACGCATCATTTCTTCTACATCTTTCGGATTATTAAATTTGTAGACTCTGCGGGACTTATTGGCAAATAATCTGGAACAAATTAAAGCAACAAAATAATTATTACATGTTAAGGCGCATTGTGCCGGACAGGTCAGACTAATAAATCAAGGTATTTTCACAAAATTAGATAACACCCTTACATTATTTAGTCTTAAAGAGAAGGCGGTAAATGATTTGTATGCAAGAATTTCGAAAATACTTACTTTAATACATGTGGCGAGTTCGGGCGCAATGAGCTTCTCTGAATAAAACCTAAACAACCTCTCGTAGTGAAGGTCAAACAACAACTAAATGAGGTGGTTGCATAGAGCACGTCAAAAGAGGCAGCTGCTGGGAGCCAGCGCTGCCAACGACGCAAAATAGTGTGGCGGGGTAAAAAAAAGTGTTGCGCTGTGCCTGTCAGATCAGTTGCGCTCGACAGAAGGTTAAGGGGTAAATTCCTGTAGTTTCAAAACCCTTAATAGCTTTTTCTATTGAAGGGCCTTTTTAAACAATTCAGCCACATCTGTTCGATTAATTTTTTGATATTGTTTTGATCTAAGAAAACTATCACACTCTTGATTATAAGCTGTCTTGAGAGGGCCATAGAGATATTATATCAGAATAACAATATAATACAAGATCAATATAATGTACAACACATAGAAAGGTGGGGAAGCAAAAGAAGAAAGTGGCGTGAACACGTAAAAGGAATGCCAGAAAACATAGATATGTATGGACTACAAGGAACACGATCAAGGGGACGGCCACCAAAAAGGTGGAAGGACAATTGGACGTCTGCATCACGGGAGGCTTGGAAAAACGATGCAGAGCAGGTCAATTGACCTATAACGAAGTAAGTATTTTATCAGAAATACTGAAGTAAAACGGAAGTACAACAAAGTAGCTTAAACTCCCCGTAAGCTGTCGGTTCCGTGCCACTACGATGTGTGACACGTTAAAAATCACTACTGGAGTTGGAATTACCCCAGATAGACAAAATTCTTAGGGTGTACAATGGGCCAAATGTGGCCTAAGTGCATAGAGATGCTTGGAAAACCGCGTCCTAGACCTCGCTCTTTCAAATCATCATCATCATCAAGCTGTCGGTCCTCGACCCTTTCCCGAGGATCTTCGTTTAGCTGCCTACTTAATTTGACTTCCCGCGTACATTATAATAATCAAGATTTTCTTCTTCCTATGTTAGCCAATGTTTGGCGTGTAACATACGTATGACGTCATAGTGTTTTGACAAAGGATCATTATTTGTTGTTCCTTTTACGTAGGTTCATTCTTGTGTGCAACTGCATAAGCTGCATGCAAGGTAAGATTTTGCAGGTTATAGTTAAAGATATTTCTATGATAATGTTGCCATCTGCTTGCAGTAACAAGCTGAGTATAACTGTTTCTTATAGTACAAAAATTAACTGATACCCAAAGACGCATACGCACTAAACTTTGAAAGCACGAGATTATAGCAGATTATATTATAATCATAATTAAAATGGCGTAATGGCGCCAACAAACGTATTAACCTTGGTCCGCAAAAAATAAAGCATAAGATGCCATTAAAACGGTGCAATTTAAACTGCGCAGTGTAATGTTTTTTGAAAATCTAATGATAAAATACTAGTCTTATAGTTCTGCTCGAGAATGTATATTTAAGTAAAAAGTTTCTAGTATTAAAATCTGCATTTATACAAGGAATTTAGAGAGGCTTATACCTACTTAATTTTTTACTTTTGTATATCATAAACTATCTTTATGTAACACCACGAACCTGCTTTTAATCATGCAAAAACATATTTTCGTAATTATTTGAATGAGCGAAAAGCTTCTACTCATTCACACGTCAAAGGTATAAGGGAAATGTTAGCTAACACATGATTCTATATCGAAATGCTTTATTTATTTAACTGTTGTAATCCTCCGGCCTGGTGCCGGATAAACTCAGAGCCGGGGTTCACTGGAGAATAATAATTATCGATCGTATTAACAATTATTCCTATAATTTACAATGCTACCTTAACTAAAATACTTGATTCAAATGTATATTTGCAATAATAAAATTATAAATAATGACGGTGAAATTTATATACAATAATAAAATGAAAATTAAAACTGCCTGGGTCCGGTCCTGGAAGGTCGACGGTCTGGTCACTGAAACTGCGGAGTGCGGGCCGGCGCGATACAATCTCGCTTGGGCTTCCGAGGTCACGCTGTTAACTAAATAAATTTCGATTATTATACTGGAAATAAACGGGTTATTTGCAGGTACTGGATTGCAGCACTTCCGTGGAACTCGTGTTTTGGCGACCTAGTAATTTATTTAACTCGTTCGGGTGCCTATAACGTTAATAATAGTGCCATGAATTTTCCGGTGTTTCAGTGGTCTTTTCCCGGTCTCAATCGCGGCGCTGTGGAATGTTCGTGGTTTTCGCCAGTATTGTGTAGTCGTTTAGAATTATTATGGCAGTCACTAGTTGTCAAGATCGGGGTAACCCATTCGTTGTAAATTCTTTAAACGACTTTCAATGCGATGTATCTCAGGTCAGGAGTAAATAAGTTTTAATTGTTCGGGAAAATTATATGCAGGACTCTATTAAATGCAAACTCGGGTTCCTCCATTCTAGCAATAAATAGCGTGGAACGGAAATCATTAATAGGATACCCTTTCAAAGAGCGGATCTCCCCATCCTGATTAAGGGTGAACGGAAAGTAATTCCTGGATTAAAACTGTCAAAGGGCGGGTTTCCCCATCCTGATCTAGTGTTTAATGGAATTCTAGGATTCTAGGTATGCGGTGAACTGGGTTTAATTACAGAATTCGGTTTATAAGTTCAAGTTACTGGACTGGCTTTATACGGGTCTCGGAACTGGATTTTATACTGGTCTTGGAGCTGGCATTTTCTCCGGATTTCGATGTAGAAGCTCTGGTTCTAGGACTGGTTCCTGGGCTGGTTCCGAAGCTGGTTTCAGGTCTGGTTTCTAGGCTGGACTTCCTTCTCCAGGTTTCGGCTCAGAAGTTAATGAATTTAGCTCAAAAATTCACGTTTATATCCCTGGTCCGGCTGATTTCACTCGCTCTGGCGTCTTGTCGCGCCGGGTACGGAGTGGGGTCGCACATCGGTTTGCTACTACCAGCGCCTTTCCGGCGAAACAATAACGCGGAAAGTTTCTAAATACATTAAAAACGCGTTCTGGCCGGAAACTTCGTTACACTGTTTAACTACTACTAATAGGTAAATTAGCAATACTATAGTCGAAGTGAGTTATTAAATCGCATTCTACGCAACTACGGCCCAACCTATCAGCCTGATATACCTCAACCAATCACGGGGAAATTTTGATCAGGGTTAAGGTTACATTTTTGGGTTTGTACACTAGATGAGATGCTAGACTGATGGTTGGATCGTATATGTTTACTGTGTTAGAATACATTAATAAAAGGTATAGTCATTTGAATCATGACAAATAGATAACTCATTTACGAGTAAAAACTTTCTATTCGTGGCAATAATTTGTCCAGGTAGACTGTTTTCAAAAGTCGTGTCTATGCCAACAGAATATTTAAGAAACCGAATTAAACTTATAATGAACATAATTTATAATACTTTAAATGTTTTATTATACATACATACATCCTAAATAACGGAAAACAAAGCTTCAGTCAACGGTGTTTAAAAAATATAATTCGTCAAGAATACTATCGTACCTATATCAGATATATTTTCTAATTTTAGTTAAGTTAAAATATCGATCTAAATATCTTTACTTAGGAATTCCACTACTAATCCTATCATAAGTAAGAATCTTCGTCAGCGATAATATTTTCTTGGGCTTTCTTAATTCCCTTAGTCATATCAATGATACACTAAGATACAAATAAAGTTGCTAATACCCCATTCTAAAACTGCGCCTTGTTAATACTGCGAAATGTACAAAACAAACGACGTAATAAATATCTATGACGTATTTTGAGGGATTTACTGTTTACAGACTAAAATTCTAATTTCGAGTGAACGATATTAATCACACTTGTTGGCACATTAATTTTGAAGGGCCTGGTATTCATTTAACGAATTTAAAGTCGGTTGCATCTTAAAATGCGGTAGACAAGAGATTTGTTTAGCTACGGCCGTACCTAATTAATCTGGGGAACGCACTTTATAAAAATAGGGGAAACAATAAATATCAGTAAATGTTGATGTATGACTGTAATTAAATCAACAATCAAATCAAAACGTACAAGTCTGTTGAGACTGCCCTTGTAATACTCGTGGACGTTGCTGGGCAAGCTCATAGCCCAGGGTTCGCTAGATATAAAGTTTGTTAAAAGTTTATAATGTTTATTCCTATTACTTGTACAAATCTAACTTAATTTAACGTATTTGATTATTCTAAATGAAATTAAATTCGGCCTTAGTCCGGTCCTGGAAGGTCGGTAGTTCAGGTTTTGGCCGCGAATGGCGTGCCTTCCGCTGCGTACGAGATGGAGCGCCGTGGACCACTCGAAGCCACGCGGACTCGGAATCTTAGGTTACTGCTTGTTGCTAAATTAGAAATCAAATAGGTTATTAATACACAGGATATATCAGACTGGAATCTACGGTGTCGTTACTAAAAGTTAGTTCGGGTGTGGTGAATCGAGTTTGTTAATTTCAAGCGGTCGTAGCTCGGTGTTTTTTAAATGCGGCGGATTGCCGACAAAATTATATTACTTGATTCGTAGTAAATTCACACGCTGGGGTTTCGCTAGCTAATGTGAAATACGTGAATTTGCTTTAATTATTCGGGCCTATTTACGGGATAGGAAACACTGGAAGAATGCGGTTTGCACCAGATTAATTCAGTGTACGGGTTTATTTAAACTGGGATTGCGTTTAGCAAAACTCGGGATTTAAGTGTACGGGTTTATTTAAACTGGGATTGCGTTTAGCAAAACTCGGGATTTATTTACAAGATAATACACTTCCAGAATGCGGTTCGCACCAGATTAATTCAGTGTACGGGTTATTTAAACTGGAATTGCGTTTAGCAAAATTCGGTATTACAATCCCAAATTAGGCCAAGAGCACAGGGAAAAGTAATTCTTGTCAGAATGCGGTTTGCACCAGATTAAGACAGCACTTCTCAGGATTTTAGGCAGGATTCTCAGGTTTGCGGTAAATTGTATTTTGGTACGAAATTCGGATTATAAGTTCAGGTCAGGACATGTTTTCTAAGCTCGACTACTTCCTTCTGATCTGGACTCAAAAGTTAATAATTTTTCCTGGGGGAGCTCCTTTTGTACCCGTTTTCCATCTGATCTGGCTCGGTCTCTTCGCTCCTCGGGTCGCGGGTAGTGGGGAACGCCTCGCTAAACTCCACTCGCAGCGCCGCGCGCGCTCTACCGGGGAACTAACGACGCGAAAATTTCCTATACAAATTTTAAAATGCGTTGTCCCCAAGAACTTCGTTACACCCTCCTTGATATTTCATCCCTTACAGTACACTTCCCATCCTCTATAAAATATCACCTGAAACGGCAGTTTTTTCTAAACTCTGAAGAAATTATGAATAGTGTTGGATCATCTATTGTGATAAATAGTTTCATAGTTTAAATGTAGATTTTAGGTTTTTATAATAATCCACTATTCTAACATGATGGACGCTAGAAATGTATTGCTGTAAATATACTAACGTTATTTGACTACTGAAACGCCGGTACTAAATATGTATCATTTTGCTCATTTCCCTTGAAATGTTCAGAAAACAAGTGGTGGTTATGGAAACAACCATTCTAAAGTAGTTAATAACTATAATTTTTACATGGAATTCTATTATTAATAAAACAATGTAAATAAACCACTTTTAAGTTATCGTTTTTACTATTCATTCTAATCGCGATATTTATTTATTTATTTATTTTGATAATGATTTTATGTTAGAAATAGTAAAAAGTGGTTGTTTGTCTGGTAATAAAAACGGAAATCCATAGTTTACTAGCTATAGTGCAGTTAAGCGCTTTTAGTTCAGCTTTCTATATAATCTGCACTACATTAGGGTATACCCTACATTAGTGCTTTGTCTCTTACGAGAGATTGCGATCTGTTATCCTATGCCTGTGTTGATCGCTTTAAAGTACCACAAACATTCGTGCGTACACATACATAAGTGTAATCTCTTGTACTTCACAGAATATTTATTAAGTAGAATACTTTACTGGTTTGCCACTGCCTTGCAAGGGAGAATGGCCGTTAAAATTTAGTGTTCCGGTACTGGAAACTTCAGCGTATAATAGGTACTAACGCGCTGACTTGTAGGTGACGACCGTCTCCTTCTTCTGTAGTTATATACCTAAGCGCTTTTGCACTTTGTGAATTAACACTTCCCATTTGGTTTTTTTGCATTGGTCGAAATAGAACGATGTAAATCAGCGCTTCTGTAACGCGCTCTTACATTTTACATAATAGCGCGAGTCAAAATAAGGCTCCGTAATTCAACGCTACTGATTTTGTGCGATTTTATAAAATAAAACTTCGCTTTTAGTGATTTTACATAATAGCGTGGGGAAAAGATGCTCCATAATTCAGAGCTTTAGTATTTGCGCCATTGTGCCGTATATCAAAGCGTATTTGGCATTTCCGGATTATAGTGTGGATCGAAACAAATATATAACGGGATTTATCAAATATAAAGCATGTGAGGTAGCCATAGGTGAAAATACCTCTAGCGTCCTTCGAAGTAATCTTCCTCGACTTCTACGCACCGTTGAAATCGACGATATAAGTGCGTTTAGTTCGGCGGTAACATTCCGTTGAATGTCTTCCACGTCGTCAAAGCGCCTTCCCTTGAGGGTCAATTTCAGCTGAGGAAACAGCATGAAGTCCCCTGGAGACATATCCGGCGAATAGGGAGGATGTTCTAAGACTGGGACATTTCTTGTCGCCAAAAATGTCTTCACAATCAAGGCAGAATGCACAGGGGCATTGTGTAAAAGGTGCCACTTGTCGGAGGCTGCCAAATGCGTTTTAGTAAACGCGTCATGATACCCTTGTAGTACAGGCTAGTGACGGTGATACCCGGCGGCACAAATTCTTTGTGAATGATGCCTTGACTGTCGAAGAAAGTGATCAGGATGGTCTTCACTTTCGATTTTTGGAGACGGAATTTCTTTGGCCTGGGAGACGTCTTCGATCGCCATTCCATGCTTTGTGTCTTGCTTTCTGGATCGTACTGGAAGCACTGTAGTAACCAAATTAAACACACATAGATAACATAAGTGTTTATTGGTTATTCAGAAGTGGTGTTCCTTATAGGAACGCTCGCAATCACCTTTTTTTGCACATACATATCTTTTATACAATTACCTTACTTGCTATTTAACCTAATAGTGCAATGACTTAACTATATGCTTACACACCAACTATAGGAAAGCTGAGTTGGCTTCATGTGCAATTACCGCAAGCTATTAGCAAAAGTTCAATAACTTCTAATAGGTACAAATAAGTCCACCACATTTATGTAGTTATGAAACTGTACATAAGAACAATTATTTAAAACAGCACTTAAAAATCCACACTGGAGAGAAACCGTACAAATGCAGCGCGTGCAGTTACACAAGTGCACAGAAGCACAACTTAAGTGTAGCGTATGTATAGTTTCGTAGTTATATGGAAGGAATACTTAAAAGGGCACTTGAAAACCCACACTGACGAAAAGCCACTGTATTGCAGAGTATTCATACAGAAGTACAGCTTGTATGTCTGTATGAAATCATACATGAATAGGAAGTAACTTTAATGCTGCGGTCATAACTCAATGGAATTCTAAATCAAACTGAAGCTTCATTTAACATTCAACAAGTAGATGCTGACTGATAGACAACCAATTTTACTATAACTAATAATTGTATTGCATTACAGCTATGTGGTTTTAATTTTATAATAAAATGTAACGTATTACAGAGCACTTTCAAAAAAATTTAAACATTTGTAAGTGTAGTGTATACAGTCATGCATAGTTATATATGGAATGTTGAAATTTGGAAATGTCTATATAGCAAACTTTTTCAATGTTATTAGAGGTTTACAGACAACATCAGTTTATGCTTGGTTTACTTTCAACATCATATATAATGCTATTTACCAGAAATTGTGAAATGTATTATACATATTAATAAAGTAATATGGTCTAAGACATTGGAAAACGATTTATGATTTCTCTGTTTATTTGTTATACCTACTTATTTGTTTGTTTACCCAACACAAATAATGTATACCAATGTATACACATGTATGAACAACATATTTATTAACAAACAAAATAAATAAGTGTCTGAACAAGGTTTTTCTCAGATCCAAGCAGACTGAGGGCTAGGGATACTTCTGACGTCATTGCTCATCACCCCTTGGCAGTGACAGCGTCACAAATATGCCTAATATCCGGTTTGGAAGTGATTCAGAAAGCTAGGCCCATAGAGGCTGCGTGTTCTGCGTAGCGGCAAAATCGGGTAGGCCCGCAGGAGTGGCAAGCTTAACGTGGGCGGCGAGATCGGCTGAGCCAGCAAGAGAAACTAACGCAGGCGTGTTGTGCGTGGGCAGCGAACTCGACTGGACTCCCAAGAGCGACAAGCCATGTGTGGGCAGTGAGATTGGCTGGACCCGCAAGGGCGGTTAAGCAGCGTGGGCAGTGAGATTAGCTGGGCCGGCAGGAGCGGCAAGCAATACGTGGGCAGCGAAATCAGATGGGCAGCTATACTGCGTGGGCAGCGAGATCAGCTGGACTCGCAGGAGCGAGCGGCAAGATTGACTTGGCCCGCAAGAGCAGCAATCGTTGCAAGGGTCGCGAGATCAGATGGGCCCGCAAGGTGGCATGTTGTGCATGGGCAGCGAGATTGGCTGGGCCGGCAGGAGCGACGTGCTCTGCGTAGGAAGCGAAGTCAGCTGTGTTGGCAGGCGCGGCGTGCACTGCATAGGCAGAGAGATCAGCTGGTTCGCAGGAGCGACGAGATCGGCTGGCCGCTGGGCCTGCAAGAGCAGCAAGCGTTGCAAGAGTATCGAGATCAGCTGGACCCGCAAGGCGGCGTGTTGTGCGTGGGCAGCAAGATCGGCTGAAACCGCAAAAACGGCGACATCAGCTGGGGCTGTAAGAGCGGCAAGCGGTGTGTGTCAGCGAGATTGGCTAGGCCGGCAGGAGCGGCGTGCCCTGCGTGGGAAACGAGATCAGCTGGTTTACAGGAACGGAGATATCGGCTGGGCCCGCAAGGCGGCAAGTTGTGCGTGTGCAGCAAGATCAGCTGGAACCGCCAGAACGGCGAGGTCAGCTGGGATCGCAAGAGCGACAAGCGGTGCGTGGGCAGCGATATTGGCTGTGCCAGCTGGAGCGCCGTGCTCTGCGTAGGAAGCGAAATCAGCTGGATCGGCAGGTGCGGCGTGCTCCGCCTGGGCAGCGAAATTAGCTGGTTCGCAGGAGTTGCGAGATCGGCTGGGCAAGAGCGGCATGTTGTGCGTGTGGAGCAATATCGGCTGCAACCGCAAGAACTGCGAGATCAGCTGAGGTCGCAAGAGCTACAAGTGGTGCGTGGGCAGCGATATTGGCTGGGCCAGCTGGAGCGCCGTGCTCTGCGTAGGAAGCGAAATCAGCTGGGCGGTTAAGTGCGGCGTGCCCTGCGTGGAAAACGAGATCAGCTGGTTCGCAGGAGCAGCATGTTGTGCGTGTGCAGCAAGATCGGCTGAAATCGTAAGAACGGCGAGATCAGCTGGGACCGCAAGAGCGGCAAGCGGTGCGTTGGCAGCAATATTGGCTGGGCCAGCTGGAGCGCCGTGTTCTGCGTAGGAAGCGAAATCAGCTGGGCCATTAAGTGCGGTGTGCTCTTTTCGGCTTGGCCCGGATGAGCGAAAAGCGTTGCAAGGGCCGCGAGATCAGCTGGGCCCGCAAGGCGGCATGTTGTGCGTGAACAGCAAGATCGGCTGGAAACGTAAGAACGGCTAGATCAGCTGGGACCGCAAGAGCTGCAAGCGGTGTGTGGGCAGCGATATTGGCTGGGCCAGCTGGAGCGCGGTGCTCTACGCAGGAAGCGAAATCAGCTGGGTCGTTAAGTGCGGCGTGCTCTGCCTGGGCAGCGAGATTAGCTGGTTCACAGGAGCGGCGAGATCGGCTGGGCCCGCAAGAGTGGTAAGCGTTGCAAGGGTAGCGAGATCAGCTGAGCCCGCAAGGCGGCGTATTGTGCGTGGGCAGCAAGATCGGCTGGAACCGCAAGAACTGCGAGATCAGCTGTGGCCGCAAGAACTACAAGCGGTGTGTGGACAGCGAGATTGGCTAGGCCGGCGCGAGAGCGGCGTGCCCTCCGTGGGCAGCGCGGTCAGTTAGGTCGGCAGGAGCGACCAGGTCGGCTGAGTCGGCAGGAGCGACCAGGTCGGCCTTGTCCGCAAGAGCGGCAAGCGTTACATGAGTAGTCAAATCAGCTGGGCGCACAAGAGCGGCTACACTGCGTCGCGCAGAATCGGTTGCGCCTGGGCCCACAGGAACGACAAGCGGTGTGTGGGCAGCGAAATTAACTGGGCCGGCAGGAGCGGCAAGCGTTACGTGGGGAGCAAAATCAGCTGGCCCCGCGAGGGCGGCTATACTGCGTGAGCGGCAAGATTAGCTGGTACCGCAGGAACGTCGAGACTGGCTGAGTCCACAGCAGCGCAAAACTATTTTCTGGGCAACGGTAAGTGCACATCTCATATATCCACGAAACTTCAGTTAACAGATTTTTTTATTGATAGGTATATATGAAGTGCATTCAAATTCAGAGAGGTATTACAGTATTAGATTGACGAAAATTATATTACTTTTCGATGTAGTCCCCCTGCCTAACGATACGCTTGTGCTACTGGTCTGCAAGCTTCCTAGATTGATTTTAGAACTGCTTTGAAAATGTTGCTATGTGACTGAAATCTTTTCCCGGCTAAAAATGATTATAGTGGACCCTACAAATAAAAATCGGAGGGAGCAAGATCAAGACTTGTATGTTGCATGGGGAAGAAGAGTCCCTCTAAAGTTTGTTTATAGTATCCATTTTCTTGCAGTGGTATGAGGGCGAGCCCTATCTTGGGGAAAGCAAACAGAACTTTGTTTCCTCTTTCGTTTGTTCCTGCCTACCTTTATCATCCAAAGGTATCAAAATAATAGTTTGCTTTCAGTGTATGGCGTTCTGTAAGGAATCAACAAAGATCACTCCTTGGAAATCCCAAAATAAATGTTGCCATCATTTTACCAGCTGACAGCACAGTTTTTGTTTACTTTGACTTTAGAGATGTAGTATGACACCACTATATGCTTGCACATTTTGACTCAGGAGTAAAATAATGTAGGTATCCAGGTGTCATCAGTTGTCACAGTTGTGTGCAAAAATGCATTTCCTTTTCTCCCACATCTGGCACTCACCTTAAGATACATTAGTTTACTTTTTAAGATGTCTTCAACCCTTCCGACACTAACCTCTTAATTTTGTAAAAATTGAAGAACTGTTACCCATCTGTCTTGTCGAATAAGGGGATTCCACATTTCTTAATTTTTAGGGCTAGCCGACGTTGCAGCTGGTCATGTACATGAGGCTCATTTTCTACACGAGTTCTCCCATCTCTAAAGGATTTCTTTTAGAAATATTTGATCGCCATATTGTTCTCGCAGCTTGTAAGAATTGCAGTTGAATTTACGCCTTCATTCGTAAAACGTTTGATTATTAGGCGCTGCTTATGCTACAATAAATAGAACTTTCCGACGTCGGTAACTGTAATTGTCAAAATAATATTAAAGCAAAACAATTGCCATGGATATGTTAAACGAGAATCACAGCCAACATTTAATTAATTTAAATTCTGGAATTTTGGTTAGATGGGGTTTTAATTTCAACATTCCTGTTTAAATTTCAACGCTCCTCGTATATCTGTCAAATTCAATATTGCACTTGCTCCGTGAGCTGTTGCACCGTCTTGATGAAAGAACCCAAGCTGAAGTTCACCGTAGTAGAATTGATGGACAAACGGGTTTAAAAATAGTTACTGGTGGTTGGCATTGGTGTTTTCATTAAAAATATTAACTAGATTTTTCTCGACGTCGCAATCTGAAACCTAATTTTAAGGGGTTGTAATGAGGTCTCCTGATTTTCGATTACCCACGTACAATAGTTTTGACAGTTTACGTAACTACTAAAACGGAACCATGTTTCATCCTACAAACACCTCCTATCTAAAATGTAACCACTGTTGATGTGTACAATATTGTCGGCGCTTTTCAAAATTTGTTGGCAACAACTCTTGAACGATTGAATCGTTGTATAGGTGCAAAAGCAGTACATTTTTGGAAGCCTTCTGACACAAATTTTATGAAAGACCTACAATGCAAATGTTACTGACGTCTTATAACTGAGTAATGCTTCTCCGTTTCCACGGATTGTATATACATCTGCTTCTGTCTTGCATTTGTTTTGTATAAATTGACCCTTGAGTATTGCTACCAGTTCAAGTTGCTTTGTCGCACTATATGGCAGAATAGTTGTGTTATCTGGTACTAGTTTTTGTGTTGTTAAGTATTTGTAGATCTCAGTACTAATTATTATGTTTGCTATATTACGCAGCTTAACCGAAATAAACAAAATAGTTTCTAATTTGTTATGTCTCAATTTCAGGCGAATAATAAAAATAAATAGCAAAATAGTAGAATGAATTCCTTATGAAATAATCTTTCCAACTATGTGCCACACATGGTATGGTGCCATTTGAAATTTTATAGGGGGTGGCTGTGACGGCTAAGGGGTTGATAACAGACGTCCGCATTTTAGGTAAAAAGATGTCCCCTTTGCTGTCTTTGTTGCATGTTTTGGCGATTTTCAACTAAAAAATTGTTTCGAAAAATACTGAGGGTGGCTACTTATATATATATATATAT
>JABXWE010004369.1:0-43496 GCA_014611495.1 Limonius californicus | reverse complement strand
AAAACGAAAGAATAATCAACTTGAAGTTTTCTTTTTTATTAATTCGTTTAAAAACATTTTGGTAAGAAGATAATTTTAAAATATACAAAAGAAACATGTTGCTAATATGAGCTACTAACAAATTATGTAAATAGCAATAGGTAATATATAGCCTAATACTCAATAACAATTTAGCAATATTAAATAAACAAATTTTTAGTGACGTAACACTTTGACAATATACGGTTTTTACAGAGGGATTTAATAAGGAATTATCTTTTTGCGAAAGAAAAATTCACTGCCATTATATCACGTATGACGTTCGTATGATTTTCATATAAACGTAAAGGATCGGGAAATTCACTTCTTAACTTTAATTCCTAAAGAGAGCACCTTACGCCACCTTTTTGTTATCTTGAATGTTACTATTGGTATATGTATTGTTGTGTTAGCATTGGTGGAAACATTTCCAAGAATTATGCCCTTAAGACAACGTGTCACGGTCGGTTCTGAAAATCAGTATCGGCTGGCTGGCTTGTTTGAAGGTGGTTACACAGAAAAAAAGTTGAGCCTAGAACTTTAAGGTGCGTAGAGGTTTTGGTGATTAGTGATAGGTTTGGGGTTAATACTGTTCCTGTAAATTTAAAGTTCTATTATTTCCCGTAAATTAATATTGACAATATAGTCACATACGGAAATCAATAATTTAGCGGAATTTTACAGTGTGGTTTCTAGTTTCGTTTGAAACGGATAAAAATTAACCCCGTTACTCCTTTAATATTCATATAACGTTTCGCCGTTTTAACAAAAACTCTGTGCTTCTGTTCATCGTTTAGGGGTGATTTAAAACAATTAGTTTGTGGTTTATCCGGAAGAATTTATGGCATAATCTGTAGTAATATGATGTAACTTTAGTCCTTTATCCATTGTTACGAATGCCAATGGCCGTCTTCTCGTCTCTTTCTTCGTCCAGGCGTCCATCAAGTCAAGAAAAAAAAATTGTTTTTGTGCTTCCTTCAAGTTTATATATACTATTTACCAGTGATTATTGAAAAATAGAAATAGTGGTATTTCCAAGAAGTACAACCTTCTGTATATAGTTTTTTTGTTATTTATTAATTACCTGTATTTTTTTAGTTTTGCGAACTCGGCCGCAGGTTTTTTTTTTATTTCGCCGTATAGATCGCGGTTAATAGCGACGGGAACAACAAATTTGGACGTCACGAAGCCCTTTTTTTATTTAATTTACAGCTAAACCAACTCTGGTCTTCATTTCAACATTTTGGCATAGAACTGTATAAACTTTTCATTTAATATAGTATATAACGCTTGTTTAAAAATTTATGTGTTGTTATTTTTGTGTATATTCCTCTTTGCACGTATTTTGTAAGGTATATTCAGATAAGGGGAAAACAAAAGTCGGTTCGATTCCCCGTATGCTGTTGGTCCGCGGATCTTTCACAGGGATCTTCGTTTCGCGGTAACTTGAAAAGGTGACGCCCATTTATTTAGACTTAACCTGTACACTGTAGCAATCAGGACTTTCTTTTTGAAAGCGTTTTCCGCGAACCCTCCCTTCTGCCTATGCTAGCCGAAGAGCCTTTTCCACTGGTTTATTGCAAACTGACGCAAGATATTATTGGGACCGTAACACACGAACAAAAATAATAAAAATCTTTTCACAGCAACAGTATTATTTATTTAGCAGACATATTGATAATATAATATCTTTTAAAATTTATTTTAATGCGTGTGCCTTGTTTTTAAGTATTTTCAGTTAGACCCATGCGAAAAATGATCACGTTTTCATAGAGCAATTGTCAATGTAAATTTGTGTAGTTTAGTAACGGATAACATAGTCAAATTCAGTTTAACTTTCAAAAGTGTCAGTCAAACGTGCTTTATTTATCACATAATCAAAAAATTAGGTATTTTAGTTCAACTTTAATGTAACACTTTGGGAAAGCAGTTACAAATATCCTCACTGTCCGTACTATTTCTATATTTAATTCTAAACGCCCTATTTTTAGTAAAAGGCTACATCAATGCACGAAGCGGAAGTAACCCAATTAAAAGTCGATGCAGTATCGAAAGCATTGCTATGTTTAAAAGTTTCCGATACTGCAAAGTTTGAAAACAGTTACTTCGATTGAATTTAACAACAAAGCTTTATTGATGCAAATAGTTTTTGTTTCTGTATACTAACGTGACTTCCTAGATTTTAGAACGTAAAAACAATGAACGCGCATTTCCTTATCATTCTTTTGTTAGGAAAGCCAGTTAATATATCGTTTTTTGAGATTTCAGAAGTAACCTATCAAATATTGTATTCTCTTTTACGAGGCTTATTCGAACACTAAAAGCCCTTCAAATATTCCCACTGGATGAGGGACGTAGTCAATTTAGTGCATTGTGAGGGTGTTTTAATGGTTGATGAGCGAGCCACACGTCACTTTACCGTGGTTCTGTCATTGTCTTCAGTTATATAACAGCGCACTAAAATGAACACCACAATTGAAAAGTGTGAATGTGCTGTGATTCGTTTTCTCCATGCAAAAGACGAAAACGCTGCCGATATTTACACCGGTGTAGGAATATCATGCATGGCCGAACAAACATGCACCATGAGGAATATAGTGGGAGACCTTCTATTAACGACTGTCTTGTGAAAAAAGTGAGCAAGAAAATTGGTAAAGATTGGCGTTGCACGAATTCGAAAATGGTCACAAATGTTCATTAAATTTCACATACGGGACTGTATGAAATTGTCATGGACAGGCTTAATTACTTCAGGCGAGGTGAGTGCCAAAAATATTGGATGGATGTTCACAAGAACCAGTGAATGGCTTCTCCACTGGCTTTCCTGCATTGCTACGAAACTAATGGCGATCAGTACCTGAATCACACAATGACGTACAACGAGAGTTGGATTACGCACACAAATGTTGAAACCAAGCAACAATCAATGCAGTGTAAGCATGCGAGCTCCTCCAAAGCCAAAACGTTCAAGCCAACGTTCTAAAACCGACAGCATAGGGTTACTGTGGAACAGGTTGGTTGATTTCCTGGAAAGTGGTACGACAATGAACGCAGACTTTTATGGTGCGATTTTAAGGGCTATTCAGAACAAAAGACGACGATTACTGACCTCTCAAGTCGTGCTTTTACAAGATAAAACCAACCGCACGCGGCGGCTCGCACTGTGCAACTAATTGAGCAATCCAATTTGGAAATTTTTAACCGTCTCCCATACAATCCCGACTTAGCGCCGAATGACTATCACCTTTTCCTCCATCGAAAGAATATTTAATAAACTAGCGACCGTTTTATTAACGTCGACGGCCTTAAAACGACGATACATACTTGGTTTTCGTCATAGGCGGCAATCTTCTTTCTGTGCCGAGGGTATAGAAAAACCTGTACCACGATATGAGTGTTTAAATGTGAATGGTGACTATGTAGTGTAGATAAACAGTTTAAGAATGTATCTAAGATTTCCGAATAAGCTTCGTACGTGCATAAAAATTGCCATTCGAGCAAAGGTACAGTGATATTGGGGTAATTAAAAAATAGCGCACTATTCTCTTTGTACGTTTCCTTCAACATAAAGCGATGATATACTGGAAAGATATGAAGGTAAAACTATATAATTCATGTAAAAACTGCTCGTACATCTACGTACGTTAAAAATTCAAAAACTTTCAAGCCAACACAAAGCAATGTTTTTCAATTATTGACTAAGACTTTGTCGTTTTAGGCATGTAGAGTCCCCGTTTTACATCAAAATCGTCTCTTCATTCATTACTTTATTCACAGTAGAACAATAAAGTTCTTTTAATTAACATACAGTTGCTTGCATTTCGAGCCTGTAATTAGTGTCCAAAAATTCATTTCAAGAAGCTTAATCAAATTAGATTATATGTAACAGTAATAAATGGTCAACTGATATACTTTGTATTCGTATACACCCGCTGCGATATTCTGTGTCGAATTTATTATTAAATAATAAATTATCCCGATGAGTTATATAAATGAATTCTATTCTTTTTAACCGAAATCAATCGTTTCGCACTGTCACTTCGGTGGTTTGTTGCAAGTTTTCTATAAAAGCTATTGCTAGTAAATCGGATTATTATTAAACTCGCACTAAAAACTCCCTCGACTCCTATCAATATGGTATAGCTGTTTGTTGGAAATTTTATGTGTATATGTTTTCGGCATTCTTCCGCTTTTATAAAAACAAATGCGGCTAATAGAATGAGTGGATTTTATTGATATAGCAAATTCTGTTCTGTACTAAAACATTCCGGTAAATGTGATTCCCTGATTTCAACTAATAACTTTTTTTTCAGAATTATATGAGAGAAACCACCACAAAAGGAAAATACAGTTCGTGTAAAATAATTGCGGGTAAGTTGTACAAAATAATTTATTGTATTAGTGAAACAGTTAATTAAGAACATTTTCAATTAACTTTTTCTTTGGTTTTCCAATAATTATGCGACAACGTTCTTAACGATGACGAAATTACAACTATGTTTTCATTGCCGACTTTGCCTTTCATAATCCTAATAAAAATCCCCCCCCCTACCGCACTATCTTTTAACTTCCCATAATATAATAATCGGTTGAGTAATGGAACACTGCGAATGCGGGTCAAACGCTATTCGTAGTGCGGAATAATTCGAACAGGGTAGTACTCTGACGGCTGGACCAATATAGTGGCATATGCAACCAGTCGTCCTTTGGAGGACACATAAAGCCGTCGGTCCCGGTTATGGTATAAACCTCTTTTATAATCATAAACCATGCAGTGGCATTTCTCTACTTCGTTCAACGGGTTAAGCTAGTCTCCTGCCTGGCGTACCTATTCATTGTAGGTAGTTAATAGGCCTTTATACATACGAAGAAGTAGTACTATAAATACAGAGGAAATATGTGGCGGCCGATATTTTAAAAACGATTTTGATAAAATATGAAATCCAGAGGTTTATTACAAATTAATGGATAAAATCATTTTTTGGAAAAGATCTGAAGCCACAAGCGGAAATAAGATTTGTTTTTTGGTATCATCATCTTAGTAATCCATACAAATCGAATTTTTTTTGTTGCACTCTATCTTCAAAGCTAAAGTTACTACAATATTTTGAAAATTCTGGTTTCAACGCCCTTCATTTAAAAACCGTTAGGTACTCATTTTGATATACACTTTACTTTGCCGAAATATTTTACTCATTGAAATTTTAACAATAAATAGTTATAATTTTGGCGATTTTCGGTATTTTTTAAATTAACACCAAGTTATTTTTCAAAGGCGGCTGTAATAACTTTATTTAAATTTTGTGATGTGATAGATAACCAATAAACCTATTTTATTAATGATTCTCCTTTCTGGGGACTTAGGCATTTTAGAAGTTTTAGAATTATTTCCTTGTTACTCGAAAACTAAAGTTCGGATATTGATGAAATCTAAAAGGTAAAGGTTAAACTTTTAAAGCAAATTGGTTAGGTTGGCAATGAATTGTTCTAATACAAAAGTACACTGCCGTGTTCTCAAAATGGCGGTCGTTTGGAGCATTAGAACGATGATACTAGTATACTGTATAAATAGTCTGAACAGTAACGATTCGTAGGATTATACAGTCGTAGTGTCACGTTTGCTATACATAGTCTAGGTACGCGGGGTGGGGGGGGGGGTCCGGATATTCAAGATTACAATGTTCTCCAAACTATTTAGAATTTTAACAGCAATTGATAAACAGCGAAGATACGAAGTCGTAAATATATAAAAGTACTTGTTCAGAGAACATTGGAGACCAAAGATTAAAAAAGAAATTGGTCAATAACACATAGGTGTTTATTATATTGCACGATATATAAAATATATTTTCGATCGTATTAAAAAAGCTTTTTCAGTTGATAGCAAGATGTTCCTCGAGTGAATATGTAAAAAATACATTATTTAGAAGATTGCTTATTTTATTCATCATACCACTTGGTTCGCAATGGTGCTGGTACAAAATTTTTATATTCTACTAAAAAAGTGTCTCAAAGCTAAAGATGTTAATTAAATTTCCATTTTATGATAGAGTTCAAATATCTCTACCAGTACAGAATGTACCTTTTTTTTTGTGGCCCTAGGCTGTAAGTAAAGTTGAGGCCTCTTTAAAAAGTAAGGCGATTATTTTGTACGAATGCTTTAATACTTAAGTTTTGACAAAATATATAATAATTAATAAAATATCATTATTTTTGAAATTTGTTGAACCATCATAGTGGACCTCTAAAAATCTTGAAGCCAGTTTAGTCAGCCAATTGGTAAATCCGGCGCTGACTCTACTTTATAAAAGATGGGCTTTTTTGGGCTATTTGGAATTTTATTCAACAACAGAGGCTCCAGTTTTGAATGAAATTTAAAACATAAAGGGGTATACATTACAAATTTAAGGAAACGAAAAGCTTTTCAAGAATTTGGATGATTTTTGGTACGGGTTTTCTGTCAAAAGTTAATTTGAACTGAAGCAAGTACAACGTCATAGAATGGCTTAATTTAAATCAAATTTAATTGCCAAACTCATCAGCTTGATATTAAGAAAATTACTTTCATACGAAAATTTTGACAAAACGCTTGATTATTGAAGAATAGGTTCAGATCTTAGATCCATTATGTCTCTGCAAGTACTCATGTTGTCCTTGTTTAGACTGTATTTTATCGTATAATAATATTTCGCTTTCACTTTAACCGCAATTGGGTACACTTGCCGCAAATGTAAAGTAGTCTGTGGAAGTATTTTTTTAATTTAAAAAGCGGAAGTTTTATACATTACTGAAGTAATCATGGGTAATTTATTGTGGTCTTGTGGGCTCTTAAAACGTTGATACAAATATACTGTTAAAGTAAAAAATTGTTCAACGTATGGGAAAGCTTATTATATGCTTACTTTTTTTCTATTAAATATAGTGCGTTACAACGTCTGGCAGTGTTTATAGGATAAAAGTTAACCTATCAATGTTATTGATATCCTCATTTTAAATGTCTTATTGGAGAAATAAAATGGCGCCAAGCAGAGTTTATATGTCGCACGCTTCCAAGATGGCAGCAGACACTTAGTCATAAATAAAATAAGAGCCGCTTGCACTGAACATGTTATTAGTAGTGTTTACCGGTTTGTATTCAGGAATATTATTCCAATTTGATCAGAATGACTAAAATAAAGGTGAAAATGGTCTCTTAAATAGTGATATCATTTAGTTGTTGGGAAAGCTGAGCTGAGCTGAGCAAACAGTTCCAGGTTTATTCGCTGCGCTACTGTCACATGACGAATTACAGGTTATGTCGGAATTCACAATATAAAAGTGTAAATTTGTAAAAGAATTATTAAAAGTTAAAGGAGGAACGAAGTCACGGTTAAACATTTTGTTAAAGGCAGAATATGATGATCTTTTAGCTGAAGTAAATAGTAATTTTAATCAATTTTATATTACTATGCGTTTGCTACTACTTAAATCCTTAGATTAGAGCTGCTACTTTAACTGTTGGTCCTAAAACGCTCTTGCAACACCGTCGATTAAAGAGATTTGCCATTATGCAAGTTGAGGACGTGGAAAAACCAACGAAGAATAAAACTAGTACAATGTCTGATAATGAAGATTCTAATAATATAGAAATATAAATACAAGATGTACGCTATGTTCTTCCAGTTGAAGAAATGTTTGATGTCCTGGATGCATGCCATAGGAATACGGGCCACGGAGAAAGGAGCAAATGAAAATTTAAATTACAAAACAATACGCAACTTTTACCCAAGAAATAATATCTATTTATTTGACGCTTTGTGAGGTATGTCATTTAAAACGATTTAAAAACGAAAGGGACTTATGGTAAAACCTATGCTTCACAGGCAATTTAACAACCTCAACAGGCTCAAGTTGATTTAATTGACATGCAGATAATTCAAGTTTATACTTGTTTATCAGGATCACCTGACCAAGTTTATCATTTTACATGTCTTAAAATCAAAGACAGCCGTCGAAGTAGCCAAACACGTAATAGGCATTTTTTGGGGCGCTATGCATACTGCGTAGGTATGTAGATATTTGAATCCAAAATTTTATGTTTACAATATTACTTTACTGTTTAGTGATAATGGCCGAGAGTTTGTAAATGAAGTGATTCGAGTTGTAGCTGCAGAGTAGCAAGGATTAAAACTGATAAACGGGAAACCTCGCCATAGCCAAAGCCAGAGAAGTGTAGAAGGGGCAAATGAAGATATTGAAGCGATGTTGGCAACGCAACGTGGCTGTATGATAATAATTCTAAGGAATGGTCAAATGGCTTAAATACAATTCAGTTAATGAAAAATAGATCTTCGCATGCCTGCTTAAAAATGTCCCTGTATAAAGTATTGTTTGGGATAGAACCTAAAGCTGGACTTGGCACGACAAATTTACCTCCTGAAACCATCGGAGGAATTCCTAGTGAAAAAGATTTAGAACATTTATTAGAAGAAAATGAAGAAAGAAATCAAGAAAATGAGTATTTGTATATCAGTAATGAGGAGTATACTAGAAATAATACTAATCCTAAGATTTTAGAGGAAATAAACGTACAAATTGCAAGGTCCTGCGGAAAATCTCCCAAGAACAAGAACATAAAATGTTAAAAAGTTCGAATGCAAAATATCCACGCTATCCAATGGGCACTAATGTAACTGTTTCTATTCCGGATGTTAACCGTGCTCGCGGATCATTCCGAAATGTCATTGCAGTTGTAATGGAAGTTGATGACGATAATGCAACCTATAAATTTGGAACAAAGGATCAGTTTTACAACACATTGTATGTGCAAACCAATTTGACCCTTGCGCAAGTTCAGATTTTCTACATATAATGTTCCTAGCAAATCAACATCAGTAAGGAAAGCAGCTGCTATTACCTCTGTACGCAAGGATATCAAAGGTGCACTAAATTTTGTCACTGTAGAAAAACTGATAGATTATCTAATTCGAAATGTCACCATAGTTGTTCTTTTTCAAATAAATAAAAATTAAAATCAAATTGGAGAAGTTCTAATTTATTATATTTACTATTATGCTTGATAGAGGTACATGAAATAATATTCTATTATACATAATAACAGAACCTGTTAGTTGTTGTGTACAATACCATTTTAGTTTTTTTCGCATACTTCGTGGATTTGCCAGTTATTATGTGTATTAATGGAATTTGGATATTCGCGGTAACATATACATATAGGGAATTAATTTTAAGATAAAAAACATATACTCGATATAATCAGCTTTTTACAAGAAAATGAAATGAAGGGGTTAAACAATTTTAAAATATCAATTTAACTCGTAGTTCCCACGAGTTTTTCAGCTGTAAACATATTTTATTAATAATATGAGCATCTATTGCAACACCCTTGTTTGATAGTAGTATTTGGATAATCAACATAGTCATAAGCGTGACTGATTAGCATCTATGTATATCTGCCTAATAATATGTTTACCACGGAAGCTCAAAAATATTGTATTCTTATGCCGAGTTCAATTAGTATAGACTGGAAACTGGGACTACGCTATTAATATTTATTATCATATTGGTTTTTGTATTGGTATTGTTTTTGTAAACTTTTAACAGGAATAGCTTTTCAGGTACTTTTTCAGAAGTTAATTTTCTTTTGATAAGAATGAGGCTTATTATTGCTACTCATCATCATCATCATCATCATCTGACATGGAGCCTACTGATGATAAAATCTAAAATTACGAAACTAGCTGTTGTCTACTGTTTTCGAATGTTACTAAAAAATAGTTTTCTTGTAATGACTTCTATAGTTGTAAGTTCTTTATATTCAAATATACAATTTAAAGTTTAAATTAATATATGCGTTTTCTGCATCATCATCATTTAAAGTATGACATATATTATTTTAAAGTATATAAAATGTGTTTTCATGCTTTATATGACCAAGGTTTTATTATCGTATTCACATGAAAAATACAACTAGTTGATTAAAAGAGTTTTTGCTGTTTCTCGAAAATTGGTGCAATTAATTTTGACAAAAAAAACATTATGTATTTTTATACCTTCACAAGTATGGGAAGCTTAATGGTAGGATTTTATTGGAAACACACGGAAAAAATATTTAACTCAATTGGCATACCTAAAGTCGGCAGTTTCATTGAAAAATAAAGTAGTCAACTATAACTGAAACAAAATGTCACTGTAGAAACAGTCGCATATACGTTACAAGTGATAAAACAACACAATTTTAATATCTAAAAAGAAAAACTAACTATTTACAAATTAATATTGATATACAATTCAATTTCCGAAGAAAACTGGAAATGTATAAGATTTGTACAGTATGTGTGAAGATCGACATCGTGTTCGTTCATTAAAAGCAGTAAAATATATTTGTTTATGTTGTCAAGCATTATTTTATTTTAAATATAAACTAAATGGATTGACATTGTCACAAATCACACCTTGAAAATTGATTACAGATTAATACAAATAATAAATTTATTCTGAATTTAAAATAATTATCGATAATATAACTAAAACGATTTCATTGCTTTTAACGATCTAACACAGTGTCGTGCTTCAAACATACTGAACAAAACTTATACTTTGCATTTTTTCTTCAGTTTTAATGTAATAATTTGATATCAATTTGTAAATAGTTAATTTTTCCATATAAATATAAAAAGTGTATTGCATCATTAAATTGTCAGTTATACGTGTTTATTATTACAATGAGATTTTATTTAAATCATATCGATATTTTATTGTTAAACGAAATTGTCGATTTTAGTTTCGCTAATTAAAGTAAATAATTTTTTCAAAATGTTCCCATTAAGATCCCACAATAAAATATTCTGTAATTATAAAAGGCTGTAGTCTATACCTATATATACGATGTTTCTTATAGCAAATTTAGAGTTGTGTTTTATTTGAATATGATATGATGAACTTCGGAAAGTTACATACGGAATGAAAGTACTTTTTATATAATTTAAAAAAACATATTAAACATCTTGCATATAATTTGCACAAACCAGATACATTTATTTATAACAAAAACTGCAAATTTGAAAAAGAAAATGTTCGTAATTTTGATAGATTATACCGTAAAAGCCATTAATATTTTAAACCCCCCAATTAGTATTTTTCCATATCTGTAGGAGCTACTTATCCATGAATTTAATTTCATTGTTTGGCTTTATACATGGTGTTTCTGAATAACATGCTAATATTTAAGGAGGTTATTCTGGGGTCCATTTTGAGAAAAAAACTCATATGAACATATGTCCTAAAGGTCTTAACTTTTGAACTACAGGGCTCTAAAGCTTTAAGAAAAAAAAATTTTTTTATGGTAACTTTGGTATGATCCTAGATATTTTTGTGAAACGTGGTACACATCTTCTATGCATCAAAAGGCATTTTCTGCTGTACAACATAATTTTTTATTCTTGGCAGTTGCGTTCGTGCGGGATTTGCATTGAATCATTTTAAAGAAAAAGTGATACGCCACTGCTTTTTCTTAAAGCAAAAATTATTTTTGAAATCCTCATTCCTTTCTGAGCAAATCTGGTCTCTTGATTTTTTATCGTTTGTTTTTGTTGTGTAAACATAAACAGTTTTGACAGTTGTCTACCTAGTGTAGTTGTCACGTATTTAAGTCATTAAAAGTAACAATATTATTAAAAAAACATGGTCCATTTTACGAATTCTGAGTTTGCAGATATGCATTACATGTATGGGCTTGTTGATGGTAACGCACTGGAAGCCACGCGGTTGTATGAAGACCGCTTTCCAAATAGAAATATTCCGGATGTACGAACATTTTCAAACATTCATAGAAGGTTGTGCGAAAAGGAAAGTTTTGAACCAGACAATCACCTAAAAGGAGTATAACGTACTGTAAGAACACCAGAAATTGAGGTAGCGGTTTTGAATTCAGTTGAGAAAGATCCCGGATTAAGTACACGAAAAATTGGGAACAATTTGAATATCTCACATATTCTTGTTTGGAAAATTCTCCATGACTTTTTATTATATCCCTACCATATCCAACGGGTTCAGCTGTACTCCCTCGCGACTTTCCATTACGGCTGAACTTTTGCCAATGGTTTCTTCAAAAAGTGTATGAAAATCCATTATTTGATACTGAAATTTTATTCACCGATGAAGCCAATTTTTCCAGAAACTCCATTTCTCAATAATCATTCTTGGGCTGACGAAAACCCACATGCAACCTTGGAATTCCGTCTGAGGAGCAGTTTTCCGTTAACGTGTGGGCTGGAATATGCGGTGATTATTTAATTGGACCCTATTTTATTCATGAGAGGTTCAATGGGCATAATTACCGGCAGTTTCTCGAAGAAGAATTGCCAGCTTTGATGGAAGATGTTCCCATTTTAGTAAGAAATCGACTGTGGTTTATGCACGACGGGGCACCAGCGCACTTCAGTGTTCTGGCGCACGAATATTTAAACCAAAATTACAATAATCGCTAAATAGGTCGCGGAGGACCACAGGCATGGCCACCTAGGTCCCCGGACCTCAATAGTTTAGATTATTTCCTGTGGGGTCATCTTAAAACATTGGTTTACAGCACACCAATTCAAAGTGAAGAGCACTTGAGAAATCGCATCATAGTTTCTTGCGAAACTATTAGAAACAGTCCCGGCATTTGCCAAAGAGAACGTGAGTCCATGAGGAGAAGAGCAGAGGCATGCATATTGGCAGGAGGTGGACATTTTCAACATCTGATTTAATTTATTTCTTTGTGTGTTCAGTGTAATTTTGCGTTAGCATTCCAAAATGTATTTAGATTACTTTAATTTCATAATTTTTACCTTTAAAAATTATTCTCTTGAAACAATTATTGTTTAAAGTTACATAAATTGTTTTTTCTCGTAAGTGGTCTAGCAAGATGCAAATTAATGAATTATATTTTTTTATGCGAAAACCGTACGTCAAACGAAAAAAAATCAAGAGACCAGATTTGCTCAGAAAGGAATGAGGATTTCAAGAATAATTTTTACTTTAAGAAAAAGCAGTGGCTTATCACTTTTCTCTTTAAAATGGTTCAATGCAAATCCCGCACGAACGCAACTGGCAAGAATAAAAAATTATATTGTACAGCAGAAAATGCCTTTTGATGCATAGAAGATGCGTACTACGTTTCACAAAATATCAAGGGTCATACCAAAATCATCATAAAAATTTTTTTTTCTTAAAACTTTAGCACCCTGTAGTTCAAAAGTTAAGACCTTTAGGACATATGTTCATATGAAGTTTTTTTCTCAAAATGAACCGAAGAATAACCTCCTTAAATATTAGCATGTTATTCAGAAACACCCTGTATAGAATGACACTATATATAAACTTTTCTCTATACATTAATCGTAGGAACTGTTTCTTTAAGTTTTCGTACTTATCTAGAAACCGCCCCGTATAAGCAACATGTAATAAGTAGTTTTACAATTTCATACGCTTTACATATCTAAATAAAAAAATATCAGTATAACAACATTTACGATCGCACAATATTTTATTAAAGATATTTTTACAGTTTTAGATTAAAACAATTTATATTCTCTCTATAAATCACGCGAACGTGTTTTCAATTAACTTGCGCTATATCAAAGGTTTATTATACATATGCTCAGTTCTGTATGCAATATCAAAATATTGCATTCGAAACTGTAAAAGTCTTAAAGTCTCTGTTGTAAAAATTCATGAGTTCTATTTGGGAAATTTTACTTATGAACTGTTGCTTAAATATTGCTAATTTCCCGCGATTTAGTTATGTTTCAATTTTATTAATTGTGCGGACTGAAAATTGACAATATTGATTTCAAATTAAAATCGGAACAGATAGCAACGGGAAACCAAGTGCGTCAAACGTGAGATTATGAAAATCATCTATGGGTAGTCTAAATATATAATTCTTAAAATACCTTTTTTATGCTTGTAACTGTTTGTTTAGAATATAAACGCTTAATTAATAATTTTTTAAAGGCGTTTTTCACGAATTCAAGGTGTCTACGCAACGGTTCTATATAAAGCAATAGAGTGAGTAAAAACGTGGAAGCAGAGCCGACTGGTGGCTTGTGCGAAGTGTGCGCCGCAAAAGAAAAGGCACTTAAAAGACTTAAAACAATAGGCGCCTCCCGCCCGTCGGTTGAGCGCTCGTCCGGACAGGAAACATTCTTGTGAAATCCTTTTTTCTATTTTCATCGAGTCTTCTTGAGAAAAACAAGTAGGGTATTTCCTTTAACTTATCCAATATATTATATTGAACAATTGATAATTAAAGTTTCACATAAAATAAATAAAAGTATGATATTTTATTTATCGTTTCTTGTTTTACTTTTCATATTTATATTTTAATAATAACAATAGTCACAATTTCAACAAGACATTTATTTTTGGTGCTTTATACGTATTTCGACATTTTACATGTCATTTGATGTTGCAAACATTTGTAGCTCGGGCAACGGCACACTGGATCTTGATTTCAGACTTGGCTCTGGTCTTCTATTCCGAAACTTCCAATAGCGGGGAATTTATGAGCTCAATTTATTAAAGATGTATATGTTAAAGTGTGTCTATGAATTTGAAAGGCCTCGAGTATATCAAATTTACGTTTATGATCGCAGAAGTGAAAAGTGCTATTATATTATTTGATGTCAATGCATGATTGTGTTGTAATAAGTGTTTAGCGTAGTTTTTTGGGTGTTTGTATCTGTATGTGCTTATGTGTTCTTTGTGTCTAGTATTAAAATTTCTAATTGTTTGACCTATGTATACATAATTACACTGTGAACAGTTTAATTTGAAAATACCTGATTTTAGCAAATCGTTGGTTCTACCTTTTGCTTTGAATAAGGCGTTGAAAGTGTTTTTTGTTGATTTATAAATTACTTTAAATATACTTGTTTTGATTATAATTTTAGCAATGTTCTCCGATGTGTCGTCGAAATATGGAATTGAAATATATTTAACATTTGCAGAGTGGTCTTTTGAATATATTATTTGAATTGCTGATTGATAATCTTCCTTTTTTTATTAGTGTGTCTTTCAGTTTTGTGTTGTATACATTACTGTGTGCAATCTGTTTAATAATCGAAATCTCTTTAGTGTAATCGCTGTTACCTAGAGGAACTGTTAGAGCTCTATGCATCAATAACCTACAGACTGCTAATTTATGTGGTTTATGATTACATGAGTCCTGTGGTATTGAGATATCTGTTTGTGTAGGTTTCTTATAAATAGAGTATTTTATGTTTCTGGAATTACTTTTTATGTTCTAGTCAAAATAATTAATGCATATGTTTTGTTCTGTTTCTAATGTAAAGTTTATGTTTCAGTGTAGAGTGTTAAGAAATCACCAATAAACTCAAATGAACTATTAAAACATGCTAAAATATCATCAACGTAAAGGAACCAAAATATAATTTTCGTAGGTTGATTTGATTCAAAAGTTCGATCTTCTGAATGTTCCATATTTGTATTAGCTAAAAGTGGTGAAATTGGACTTCCCATTGGTAAACCGTGTTTTTGAAGATAAGCATCTCTGAGCACTGCAGCCATCATTGGCTTATTGTACACCCTAACTAAGAATTTTGCTTATCTGGGGTAATCCAACTCCAGTAGTGATTTTTAACGTGTCACACATCGTAGTGGCACGGGACCTACGGCTTTACTTCTTATCCGACAGATGGCGCAATTTCAGATTTTTCCCCGCTAGAAAAATGTCACCGACCTCGGCCAGGTTCGATCCCGCGTCCCTTGCATCTAAAGGCAAAGGCGCTAACCACTAGACCATCGAGGCCGGCGACTGGATTGTAGAACAAACAAAATGGAGAAAAAAAGGCTGACAGAGCAATTTAAGAATCAAAGAAAACTGCTCGTTTTGAATATATTAGACATAGCCTAAATACCTTCAAAAATGTATTTCATTTTTGGGAAAATACTAAAATTACACATTTAATATTTTGGTTAGTTTTTTGATTCCCAGTTTTAGTTTTTTAGAACAGACTGGTTTTCTTTATCAAAATATTAATTATTGTGAACCTTAAATTTGGTTGAAAATCCAATTTCCATAATTTAAAACAGAGCAAATATATTTATTTTTTATTCTTGTAAGTTCATTATCGAAGAAGACTTACAACCTGTTTTTGGGCTTGGCAAAATTTTTTCTTACAGGATATTATTAGTTTACATTGTTTTAAACAGTTACATGAAAAAAGCAACTTTTTTCCATTTATTCATACTACTGTTTCCCCCCTCCTGTCCGGAACCACTTTCGCATTACTTCAGGGGGTGCGGGTGTACCTTACATACTAACTTCATGCGATATGGATCCTAAATAAAACTAAGTGAAATACGGTCGAATCCGCCGGGGTTCGACCACGCGGCCGATCGGCCGCATTTTATTTGCTTTTCATTTCTTGTCCATTTTATTCTCAATTTTTAATTTTGAAACGGTGTTCATCACACACACAAGAAAAACACATAAGCATGCTGATATCCAAAAAATATTTTTGTTAGACTACTTTGTAATACGAATCGTTCATTATTTTCCAATAACTCGATTGCGTATTAATTCTCCTTCATTACCGCTTACAGGTATTATGCGGTTGAATAAGATATTAATTCAGAACTTCCCACCTAAAAGATTTAGTGTAAAATTAGCCACAAGCGCCGTAGAAACAAAATCTGCCTCACGTGCAAGAATAACTGTACGTTAATTCTTATTTCTTCTGGTTGTCTTTATGTAATTTACTTATTAAACGCTTTCTAGCATGATAATCTACCTTTAATAACTTAGTACCTGCAACATAAGCTTTGTAACTGTATCCAGTACTTAATTATTAAAAGCTTGGAATCGTATGTACGAAAATCTTGGGTGACGTCCTAATACAAAACAGTATATTTTTCTTTATACGTCAGATAAATATTATTCTAAAAGTTTCTTAACCCTTTTTTTTCTGAAAATGAACATTAAGAATAGCAAACCGACATATCAATTTCTTTTGAATTGTTTTGTGTATAAAAATGTTCACAGAGGATTGTTCACTTCTTAAACTTAACTATAATAACAATTAGTGTTTTGATTCCATGTTTAAGTTATATTCGATGAAAATGCATTAAAAATTTCGTTTTTACGCCTTTAGAGTTCTTAAATATTTGAATAATAATATGTTGTTTAAAGGGTGATTCACGGGAGATACATATCAAAATTCATATCACACATACTTTGACGACTAAAACTTTATTGACGGTATTACGATTGTCTTTCTAATTTGTATGTAGACGAAAATGCATTAAACAGTGTATTTTACGTCATCAGAGTTTTAAAACGTGGAAATGATAATAAGAGCCGTATACAGGGTGATTCACGGAAGAGTATAAGCCTACTATTCCAAAATACAGATCGCAAGACATTGTTATATCTAACTTTTTATTGGTTGTACTATGAATATTTGTTTGAAGTACTTGATAGTATACTTCGAAATTAATAAATTGTTGTCTTTTACGATATCTGAAATATTACACTTAGAAATTTATAAACAAGACGTCGTTGTTTTCTCTGATTCTAAACGTCAATAATAATTTAGGTATCGCAGTACCTACCTTGTAATATGTAATTTCGTTGCCTATTTTTCGAATGGTCAGTTCATACTCTGCTTTGATTCATCTGGTATTTTATTACACAATCACTACGACGCCGTACTCCGAAATATATATAATAACATATAATATTAATATATAATTATATATAATTAATATATAATATATAAATAATATAATCATGATTTTTTCGTTACTGTGTAACCAGAACCAACTATGAAAATATTTAGTTATTCTTAAAGCTTAAATTTAAATCAGAAGTGGTAGTTTTTATTCCATTTCTAAGTTGTATTTTAATGAAAATGTATTAACAATTGTGTTGTTTGGCGATCGGCGTTTTAAAACGTTAACAATATAATGCACTGTATACGAAGTGATTCAAGGGATAGTCTGGCCAAAAATAGGCAACCCAAAATGCACATGACAAAATACTGTGATATCGGAACTTTAATTGAAGGCATTATAAATCAGAAATGCCTGTTTTATATGCTTGACGGTTTACTTCTATATTAATAATTTGGTATATTTACTATGTAATAATATATGAAATACTTGAACTGACATATTTATAAATAATGCTTTGTGGCTTTTATTCACATTTACTGTATTTAAAAGTTGAGTGGAATGAAATAGCAAACACACGAAACAAGCATCTTCGATACATAATACCGTCAATAAAAATTTACCTGTCGCAGTATCTTGTGATATGTATTTTGGGTTGCCTATTTTCGAATGGTAGGCTTGTAATTTGCCGTGAATCACCCGGTATTTTATTACACACTTCAACGACGTATTCCTAAACATTCATGATTTTTAAAATTTCTGTACACCGAGAACTCCTTGCGAAAACCGTACAGATCTTCTTGAAATTTGAACAGAATATTAAATTTGCATTGCTTATTTCATTTGTAAGTGAAATTACATTTGAAACTGTATTTTCACGCCTTCGAAGTTCTAAAACAACTAATTGATAACATATTGTATAAAATCACTAGAACTGTGTATTCTTCAGTTTATGATCGAGATTTTAGTTCGGCTGCTTAACCAAATGTGAAATAGAATGATTTATGAATTAAATTACATTCAACTACTTTACGAAGAAATACCGACAGTTCAATTTCATATTCATATAAGCCTATTAAAACACCAAAAAAATACCCTCTCAAGTGAAGGAAATTAATAAAGATTAATACGGGGCTTCTACTCAACCAAGCTTGTAATGGGTTTTTTAAAATTTAATGAGATGAACTAGTTTGGAGCTACTAGTTGCATACGTAAGTTTCAACGGAAATTCGCGTCTGTCAATATCAATCACACAAAAAAATATTAAGACTTAGCTAAAATACTCGGGGCTTCTACTCAACCAAGCTTGTAATGGGTTTTTAAAAATTTAATGAGATGAACTAGTTTGGAGCTACTAGTTGCATACGTAAGTTTCAACGGAAATTCCTGTCTGTCAATATCAATCACACAAAAAAATATTAAGACTTAGCTAAAATATTGTTTCTTTTTTAGATTTATTTTTACTGTACTATATACTGACAAAATACAAACTACTCTTTAATTTATTTTGTTGATATCACTGGAAACTGTCAGTAGATTAAATTATTAGATTTAATTTAGATTTTCTTCGTAGGGAAAAATATTAAATAATTAAGTAAAAATTAGCCAATTTAAAAAATATACAATCCAACAAGAATTCAAAACATTCCTGCAGATTTCTACCTTATATAGCAGAAACGTTGGTAGCTTTCTAATTTTACCTTTTAAAATATTAAACAGTATTATATAAATACAAATATAATATTATAAATATGGAATTTGTGAATCAACGCTAAGTAACCCTTTATTATAAATAAACCTCTAATACTTAATAGTTAAAACGTTATACAACTTTGTGAATTTTCCGCTTACCTGTGATAGTCGTAATTCCGGGTGCAAGTATAACGGTAACGTTTGCTGGGGGCACTGCACGAAGACCACTCGGTGAAGACGTCTGCGGCAGGTTTTATACCACCTGTGGTGTAAAGCGCAGCCTCCACGCCGCCTCTCATGCTCTCGAGGGCGGCGTGCTTATCTGGAGCCAAAGGTGATCCACATGACTTTGATGTTCAACACTTGACTACTACTTCCTTAACTTAATTGGTGCTAATATCTCCGAAGTTGATTGTAATTCTTATACGAGGGTCGACTTATAATTATTAAGACTAAATAAATCAGGTAATCCCTGCAAAGCAAAGCATAATAACATTTATAAAAATTCGTTCGGGCTGATTCCGCAAGCACATGTTTAAAAATTAGTGATATGTTTGGTTGCTAAATTTAACGATTGTAGCTAAAATGTGTATTGAAATTCTGTACATAATAATGGCTAAAATTTCAAATACATGCTGCTGAAAAAGTTTTAAAACAGAAACAATTATCGATTAACAAATTTTTTACCCCTCCTATAAAGAAGTTGTACCAAATAAGATATTTATATTAACATTACTACGTTTTTTAGGCCGAACAAAGCAAGTAGTAACTAAATTATTACGCATAAGTCGCTGAAATGAATCTTCTATCATAGAGACGTTCTGTAGCTACAATACGAGAAAAAGTATAGCGTTAAATAAAAAGTTAAGGGGTGTTATAGTCGGTAAGGATAATTTTGTTTAATATACAGCATGGACCACCTAAGTTGTCTCCCTTAAAAAAAGTGATTGACGCAATCGTGCAACCCAACATACATATAGCATGGCAACCAAAATAACTTTTAAAATTTAATTAAATTGATGAATGTTACCTACTTATGACAATAAAATACTACGTCGAACTGTCAATTTAGTTACAATTTTAGTAAGATGATTTTAAATAGGTAATAAGAAATCAAATTTGTTGCTTATTTACTGTGGAGCGTCTCACGGTGAGAGTGTAGTACGAGCTCTTATGGACTATACAAACCTTACGAGAGTTGGCCGTAAAACGTTGCCAAATGTAAGCACTTGAACGGTAGTGTAAGTTTGCTTAAATGAAGTAGATCCGGGTAAAGGATGTTCTCAAATAGAAGTTATCACTTATAAGCGGTTTGTACTACAAAAAGCGGATTACCTTAAGATTGACAGGTGCTTGGTATCTTCAGAGCAATTTTAAGTAGAAGTGTTGCAATACTGGTATCCATACGAGCCTTTATATATATATATATATATATATTTATTGCTGTGTTATATGAACTTTGATTTAGACAATCTAATAGAAAATTAACTTATTTAGATTACTTAAAGCTATTTATGCTTTATACCTTAAAAATAAATTGTTAAACCCAAATAAAGGTCAGGTTCAAATAGTGTTTGTCCTCTCCGTTGATTCTGTTTGGGTTGATTTGGTTTCTAGCCTTTGAATTGACTGTGAGTTTGTCACCTGGAAAACAATAAGATATCAGATTTGTATATTACGTTCGACAACTGTCAACTAACATGTAATTTTGGAGGCAAATGGACCTCTCAATTATATGTATAATTGAGTAATACTTGAATAAGAACATTTTAATATGGTTTTGATAATTATTAATTGTAATATTATTAATTTAATGTGATTTATGTTTAAAATGAATATGAATTAAAAAAAAAATAATTGATAGGCCGTGTGAGGTGTCAAACATTTCTTTTTAAATAAGGAATTTGGTTATAATTTCAGTTTTGATGTAAATGATATTTTCAAAAAGTTATTTAAATATTTAAGATTTGATTAATTTGTGTCAGTTTCTTTATAAAATGTACTTATTTTTGTTTGCATTATGGTGCTGCCATGGTTACTTGTTGAACAAAAAAAGAGAAACAACAACGAGGACTTTCCATGAAAATCTCAACGGGAGCAGGCGCGTCTGGCGAGTCAATTAAAATTCTAATTTTGTGTGTTTATTATATCCTGTTTGAATAAAAAGTTTTATATCTGTTAATTATTTGGGAGATACTCGCATCATATTCTGGAACTGCAACTGGAATAGCAATCGAATTTAATTTAAAATAAATTAAAACAAATAAGTAACATCGAATCAACAACAATTTGAAAAAGGAAACAAGTTTGGGGTTAACAAAGGTGCAACATATTTATAAGTTTATTGGTATATTTGAACATCTGAAGTAATAAGCAATAAATAATATTTGGGTAAATTACCTTGTGAAACGATTTTACGAATACGAAGATACTCAGTCCAAAGTTTTTCTGCGAGGAACTTAGAAAAAAGCAATAAGTGATGGACTATCGTTTTGAAGTTCAAGAACAACAGGGCGCAGGAGTGCCATCCTAATTTCATCTAGTGAATTTTACCAACACCAGAAGAAAATAAGCAAGTGCTTCTATGTGAAAAGATGGGTCCCTTTGAAAGTGCTTTGTCTTTGAATTGTTAAAGTTGTTCAACGTTTTATAAGAAAAATACTTAGATAATTCGATAATATTCAATACATTTCTATGAAGTTCATGTTTACTACCTTGCAGCCTTCGCCTTGTTCAATTAACCAGCGCAAGAATTTAAAAGTTATACAGCAGTTACCAAAATTTATATTATAACCCCGGTGTTCTTTTTAAGGTTTACGTTTGAAGTGTGCCCTTTGTGTTGTTTCAACAACTTCTGTAATAATATAGTATTATTTTTTTACATATAAAAGCGAGATCATTTTATTACGGTTGCAAGTATTGTTAAATATATATTGTTAAATATAATTTAATTAGGGAGGAAGAAACAAAAATAGAAAAAATTCTTTTGCAACGAGCAATTATATTTTTAAATAGAAAGATAACTTTTAATACATTGAAAATAAATGGGCGCCAGGTGACAAATTTAAAACTTGCCGCCAAATATTAAACAAAAAATATATGAAAACCACGGTCTAGCACTCGAACATGATTAGTCAAATCCCAGTAGTCGGTTCTATATAACGTATCGGAAATCTAAGAGAAAATGGACATTTAAACGAACTACCCAAAATACGCAGCTAGGTACTTCCAGTAGGTTCTACACTTCAACCGGTCTGCGTACGATAACCTATAAATGCCTTAAAGAACTCTAAAATAAACTCGGGTAGTTTTAAATATCCTCTGGTGTTTCTTCTGTTCTATGATGTTCTCGTATTTTCTGCATAGGTATGTAATGTTTGGTTTACCTTACTGAGCAATCTCTTCATCCATATGTAAATATTTCTTAGGTCCGACGTTGATCTTCAAAACAGCCTTCAGGTAGGATGCAGTAGCGTCCCTAAACTTCGATGCTCAGCTATTCTTCAAACTTCGAACTGGATTCAGATTTCTCGAAATTTACCTTAGTAAGTTTAACTAGCTCACTCTTTATTTAAAGAAACTCGTTTTTTTTTAACTTTAAAAACGTATTTTATTATAATAAACGAAGTAAATTAATTTTAAATTACAGGAACAAAAAAACGCGTGTACTATCACGTAATTACCAAAAATGCTCTCCTTTCATTGTTTTGTCAAGAAACTTCTTAACAACGAACAAAATCTCCTTAACAACGATGCCAAAAATACACAAATATAATCACAGGATACTTGGATCAAATTACAAAATTGAAATTCTTATTTTGACAGATAAATAATAAATATAAAAATGTTCATATTTTATCGGCGTCACTTTCCAAACAAGTTTTGACTTTATAAACACATTATACAAATCCTAAATCAACCTCTAAAACACACTCTGTACTTCACGATTGTGCAAAACACATTTCCACAAAATGTTCCGATAATGCAGCAAATTCCTTCGTGGCTTAATAAATATCAGAGCTAAGCTTATATTTGAGTTTGAGGCATTTTATTGTATCTCTCTATATGTATTTCTTTACATATATAAGCTTTTAAATAAGAATATTTAACAATAATTCTTTTTGTCATAGGTTTATACCAAAATACGAGTTTGGCAGTGTTTCCAACCAAGCAAGAAGTTATCTGCGTTATGGTCTGCCCTTTATTATTTACCACAAAGAAACCGAATTCTAAGACATCATAATAATGAACGAGTATCCTTATAAAAATGACATCGAACGAGCTAACGAGTCAAAATCCATCACAATATTGGGTTGATTGCGGGATGCTATTCGGTGGAAAGGACCAGACAAATGGAAACAAAGAAGGACCTTGTACAAAGGCAACGCACCTTGTGACATCGGTTTGATGCAGTTTTTGGTAGATTAAAAATTCCTGCAATAACCCAACCACGTTATTCCCCAGATATTCCCCACCATACGATTTTTGGCTATTTCCTACATTTAAAATGGGACTAATAGGTGAGTTCGGTGAAGCCTGTCAAGCCGAATGCGACCTCAGTTTTGAGGATCATACCAAAAGAAGATTTAATAAGGTGTTCCTAAAAACAACAGCAACATTGGAGCAACTGTATATGCGCGGAGAAGCGTGATGTTAATATTAATGTACTTATTTAAAAATTAAATGTATAAACAATTTCCGGAAACTTTGTATATCGATTTCTGTATACCCCTTAGTGACTGTCGATAAACGACAATTTATAATTATCGATTCGAAAAGAATCGAATTTTGATTCTTAGAATCGAGAGTCATTTTACGGGTTTAGGATCTGGAACCGATTTATTCTCAGTAACGAGAACATTTTTATGATTGGAGTATAAGGATTCGATAGAATCACGCATAGCTTTTTAATTCTATAATCTAGTGTCAAACTCTAATTCTAGCAATCTAAAAGCGTTTTTCTCTTCTACAAGATACAGAAAAAATTGCACATTTTCCCACTTTTATACGATGAAACTCTGCACATTGTTGTCTCCTTTCTATAATGATATTAGACATATAATACAAATAGCCTAGAAATGCAAGAAAATAAAGAAAAAATCATTTAACAGCGCATTCTAGATTTATAGATTGCTTGAAAGTGTTAGCTATATTTTGCTGAACATTAAAAAAACTTTATTTAAATACATTTTTTCCTTGAAAAACGTTTTAAAACCCCTTAAGTGCTAAATATAGTATACATTTTTCGTAATGTATGTAATTTCAAACTCCACTTTAAAGTTTTCTATGCATAAAGATAGGACTATTATTTTAATAAAACTTCCATTAAATGTAACTAAAAATTACAAACTTTCATGGGTTTATAAAAGAAAATTTTACGGTTCTGTAAAACAATTATTGTAATGTTACAAAAACCTGGAATGTTTACAAAACAGCTTTTTATATCTTGGCAAAACTTGCTTCAAGGTCTATGAGATTATAGCTATTTTAGATACATTTAGAAATAAGGGAAAGCATGTGGGAAAGCGTTACTCTCATTTTTCATTCTTATAGTAGCACACAAATTTAGATTCTAGATCTAGAATCAGAATCCAGTTTCTAATTCGATAATCAAATTCTAATTCTTAAAGCTAAGGAACCTCCTCCGATTCTATACTCGAAATCATTTGAGAAATCTATTTTTTAATATCGATTTTTCGCTCATTTCGTATCGAGGTATCGGTAGCGATATAGCCATTCCCAGCCGACTTATAAGACAGAAGGATATTATCCGCAAGAAAAAATTAGAAGAGTTTGTATATTCGTGGATAACGTTCTAGGAAATATCTACAAAACGTGCACCGAGTTTATAACTTTTCATATTTCAGATAATCGTCAAGAAGCTTCCGGTGCAACGATTTATTTGAACATTTTAACAAACGCCATTAGAAATACTTAAACAAAAACTACATAAAAACTGGGGTACTGCAAAGCATTGTTTGGACAGCATTAACAAAGTATAAGTCGTTACATATGCTACAGGAATTATATGACGACTATGTCGGTAAAGGGAAGTTCTTTAGCCGCTCCAAACAAGAAAATGGGAACAACGGGATTTAGAAAATGATATTTGTCTTACTGATGAAGCAACTTTTTATCTAAACGGCACGGTGGATAAAAAAACTTGCTAACATTGGCTCGACTTCAATGCTCTCTGGACAATAGAAACAAATGTGAGATACGGAAAAATAAAATAATTCGTTCTACTCATATAGAATAAACTGTAACATAAGCTATTACAATTATTAAAAGAACATTTAGATAATTACTCACACGAATTACCCCTACATGAAAAATAAATTTTTCATTTATTACAAGACGCATTAAACTCCTTCGCGTTTTTTTACAACACCTGCCAAAAATATCGACAAATTACTATATATAAAAAACTGTACTATAGGTAGAGCTGATATATTGAGATTGATATTATACAAGCAGCTGACTGAATACTCTCTATTGAGAAAGGAGACACACTTGCAGAATTATACTGTTTCCTTATTTAAATTCAAAAGCATGTCCAAAACCAAACTTTTAGTTGAATACTGAAGCAGCCGAACAATAAATAAAATAAAATCAATGATATTAAGTGGTATTTGATGCAAACTGTCTACGTTACTAGGGAAATGATATTATTTACTTGTAAACAGTAAAGCACCTTAAAGTTGATTTCTCTGCTTGCGCTTATTAACAGTATTGATAATGTTTACTTTTACAGCGCGACAGTACGCCGCTATCGATTACATGTACAGTTTTTGTGATGGAAACTTAGTACCGGTTGCTCGAGAATAAGGGTTGAGATTTCCAAATCGGTCACTACTAGACCGACGAATTTTCCAACGATTGCACAACCACCTACGTGAAGACGAAACTTTCCCGAAACCATCGACTGAGCGTCCAATACAGCAAGTACTAGAAAATGAAGATAACATACTGCGAGAAATTGGTAATAATCCCAGCACCTCCGTTGGTCGTGTATTTGCATAAGTTAATGTACCATGATTGCGAGTTTGGAGAACATTGCAACGTCATGGTTTATATCCACTTCATATCCAGCCTGTTTAAACCCTCTTACCTACAGATTTTGCTAGTCATATGGAATTTTGCCGCTGCATCAATCAAAATCGAAACCTACGTGACAGAATTTTATTCACGTATGAGGCAACATTTACAAGGAATGGATTAGTGAAGAGAGAGAACAGCTACTCTTGGGATTTGGAAAATCCACACGAAATCACAGTGTCCAATTATCAACATAGATTTTCAGTGAATATCTGGTTTGGAATTATTGATAACATGCTCATTGGTCCATTCGTTTTTGAGAACCATTTAAGCGTCGCGTCGACAGATATTTAAATTTTCTAGAAGATCATTTGCGAGGATTGCTACATGATGTACCTCTGACGATCAGACATTGTATGTGGTACCAGCACGATGGTGCCCCTGCGCACTTTGTGTTACGTGTAAGACCATTTTTGTATCAACGGTTTAACGGACTTGTAATTGGTAGAGGAGAACAGCACCCCGTTTTCCCAAGATCTCCGGACTTAACTTGTTTAGATTATTATTTGTGGGGCCATTTGAAAGATTTGTTATACCAAACACCATCAGAGACTGTTGAAAATCTTAGGAGACGCATTTTTTGAGGTAGCAGAACTAATTCGGAATAACAATGATATGTTACGCAGAGCAACCAGAGTTTTCTTAAGCAGAGCCAAAATGTGTCTCGAAAGCAACGGTTGCCATTTTGAATAATCTTTATAGTGAATTTAAACTAAAATAAAAATAAGTATTGGCTATTCAGAAATTATAATTAGTTAATAAATAATAATTTATCACTCTGAATGTAGATAACGGTTTACTTTAGAGTATAACTTTATTAAAAATTTTAACTATATTTGATCTAAAGATTACGTATAGGAGGTAGTGACCTCACTTCGTGGGACACCCTGTATATATATATATATATATATGTGTGTGTGTGTGTGTGCATTTCTATGCATCTAGCTCCAAATCCCTTGAATATAATTCAAGTCATACATGCATTTGACAAATTGTTACGATCCAAACGATCGTATTCGTCAGACGGCAACACACCGATGGAAAAAAGCTCTTCAGCTGGCTCAGGAAGGAGGAGTGGTTCACGGAACACGCTTACAGGAAGAAAGTCTTTATTGTTATCATGTACAGGGTGAATTAAATTAAGTGGGCGCCACCCTTTTAAGTCACAGCTAAATGGAGATCCTCGTAAACGAAGATATGTTGATGGCAGCTCAAAAAAAGGGAAATTGCACCATATGGTGTGTTTTTCTTTGGACAACGGCGAACTCTATGTTTTAAACTAGCCAGGAACGAAGAACATAGGTACAGTGTTTTTGTTTCCTGTGGCGATAACGTTAAAGGAGCGAACTTGGGTTAATTTTTATCCGCATGAAGCGAAGCGAGATAACGCACCGTATCTCATATAGCATTGAATCCTGTTTGTTAATAATCAAACTTTTGTCGATATTTTTTTAAACGGTATAACTTTAATTAAATTACAGGATCAATTATCAACTCTCAAATACTAAGCTGCCCTGCTCACATAAAGTGTGACCAACGCAAGAGTCTCAAGGCGACTGCCATCGTTTCCCCTAAAAATAGCGAACCAGCCGATCGTAAAAGGAACAGCAAACCACATGTAGTCAGAGACATGAATCCAGGAAATGTTTCCTACAAAGGAATCTAGGAAAAAATACCACCGAAAAAAATACCCCGGAAAAAATACCTCCGGAAAAAATACTCCAAGATCTCCAGATTTGATACGATTAGACTTCTTTTTATGGGGTCACTTAGAATCTGTTGTCTACAAAACTCAGCCTCAGTCCATTGCACAACTGCGATATCGAATAGTTCAGCAGTGCCAAACTATTCCGCGACAAACCTTCCAAACTGTTCGGAGAGAATTTGAGAGTAGGCTTTATTATTGCCTAGAGAATAATGGAACACATTTTCAACATTTAATCTAATATTTTTAAATTTTAATTACATTAATTGGTTCAGAACTTTTGAGTTTTATTTTTTATTATTTCCTGAACGAGTTTGGGGGTGGAGGACGGAGGTGGAATAAAAACGTTGCTACTACTGAACAGCATTTTCTAAGAGCTTTTTAATGAAGTATCATACAGTGTGAGTTACTATTTGGCATTTTTTTGGGGATACCCAAAACCTAATGGGTTGAATGGAGAAGGTTACCTTATTCGTCATTATGATTCCCCCCTTGTGTAGGTACTAGAAAAGTTCAATACCTATTTTATTTCTAGAGAACAGATTATACGTTTTTAAATTGACACCCTGTATAGTACTCCTATTCATGAAGCTCTATGCATCTTGGTCATCTTGACAGCTGCACTGTAGGAATTTTCAAGCCTCTAAAGCCTCACGCAAGTAAAGTTTGTAAGGAGTTACGGATTTTGTTGTATGATTTGGACAAGCTAAACGGCCTTCAAGTCGAAAAGGTTGCACACCACTGCTGTAGAACAGTGGAGTCCTTTACGGACCATTAACATATTTGATTGCAAATTTAACAATCTCACTAGTCATATACATGTTTCGCTATAGTAGGCGACATGGCTAGCAATCAAAAACGGATCAATCAAAAGGGCCTGGTAAAGTATGTTGTTTGTTCTGGAAAATGTCCTATCAGGATTACTAATAAGTACAAATATTACATTCATTTTATTATATATGAAAGTTAATCGCCGTTAAACGTTTTAAACTATATACTTTCATGAATGTTGCAAGCAGTATAATAAAACTAATTTTCTAATAAAATACCCTTTAGAAAATTACTTCTTTTGTCATATTTTGTGTCCGTGTAAAATATGTGCACGTCCAAAAACATATCGACACTAAATTTTGTAAAATGCTGTAAACACAGAACTAAAAAAATATTTTATCTAGAGGGTGGCCAGATAAGTTGTCTTGTCTTGAAAGGGGTTGACGCAACCCAACATATCACAGCTACTGAAGTTATTCGATTTTTTTAATCACTTCCTTTAGTAATTTAAATGTTTTGTTGATAATAATTTATTAATATTTTACAAGAAAAGCACTCATTGGTGCACTGTACTATAGTAAAAACTAAACCAATGAAAAACAACAAAATATAAATAGCAAAGTTTTATTTAATTCAGTAATTGTTCAATATTGCCTCCATTCATCTCTATATATTCTTCAATTAGTTTTAAAAATATCCTTCGGACTCGAGCAAACGTGTCAGGTGCAATTGATGCACACGCCTTGACTATTCTATTTTGTAAATCATGCTCGTTTACTACTGGAGCTCGATATATTGTTTCTTCAATTTTACCTTAAAGAAGAAAGTCTAGTGTCGCAGCTTCTCATCTAATCCAATTTCCTCCAAATATATAATTTAAATAATTCGTAACAATCCAAATCTAGTGAGCAGAACAGTGATCCTGTAAATACCACAGCTACATCATTGAAGTCTACATCTTCCAATAGCCTTTATAACATGATTTATAGTATATTGCTGTATTACAAGTGATAAAATTTATCACATTAAATAAATAATCAGAAAAGTGAATTAGGTACAAAACATTAATAAATTGTTCTTGCAGCATATCTTCACATGGACCCTTTAACGAAATTAATTGAATTCTCGGGGTAATTAAATCTTTTACCAATCTCAGGGTAATTACTGTTGCAAATTGGGACTCATTGCAAATATTCAAACGCAATACGATTACAAACACATTTATGTTTTTACATACAATAACATCAAGAAAGAAACACATTAAAATATTCTTTTTAATCCAGTTTATAATCCACTTTTATTTTTGGGACTGCTTTGTATCACCCACCTTTTGAAATCTTGCTGCATATTTAAATGCTGACATTGTCGGCCTTGGAACGAATCGTTGCATTTATTCAAATTGAATGCGGTACAGTTGCGTTTCTTATCGGCATGTCCTGGAATCTTTTAAACACGTTGTAATTAAACTTATTTTTTTAATTTAAAAATATTAAATCATTTTAATACTTCATTATTATTATTATTATTATTATTTAATGAAAATTTACAATTTAATCTGTAGCTGTCAAATTTTTTACATGTTTTGTAATATTATATTAATTACAGCTCAAGAATGCATAAAACTGTTGAAAAGTCTTCTCTATGCCTTTCTTAAGATGACTCTAATCAAAAACAACCCATATTTGTGCCAAGGACTTGAATATTACTGTCTACGATGGCAAAACAACTTCGGAAACCAACATAAATAAATCAGATGTGAATTTTATGTGTTTAAACAAATTATTTCTTACGGGAAAGCTTTATATAGCTTTACATATTTAGTTATAAGTTAAGATAACCCAGTTTTAGCTTTTTTGACACAGCAATATATATATATATATATATATGTATATAAATCGGGTTATAGCGATCTCCGTCGTCTTCCGATACCCAAGCTCCATGGTCTCTATCTTCCCATAGATTTTCCCCCAGACCTTTCACTTCCATCTCCTTTTCAATTCCTTCCTAGATCTTTCCCTTCTGCGCCTTCCTCGTAGGGTCCATTTCTGTATTTGCTTTGGTAACCGTTCCTCTGGCATGCGTTGCACATGTCCATACATTTTTCGCAATGGAATTTTTCACTATAACACTGTATGTAAAAAATAAGTATACCTATACGTGTAACTTCCTTTTCAGGTAGTGCAAACATTTTTAAACCGCGTTTTTAGACTCCTAGAGATATAAATTGCACATTTTCATTAATATCTCAAATTCTAATTCATACACAAACTCAATTATTTCGCTATACTAATTAAGGATGAAAAATAAAAATTATTCACATAAATAGTTAGACAATACCAAAGTCGATTTTCTCAAAAACCGTACATTGCACGTAAAATATACATATATACCTTTTTAAGTATCTTAAAGGGATGACAAAATATTATAATCATTTTCCCGCTCTTCCTGGATTTTAGGGTTCTTTACCTAAACGTTGCGTAGCGAACTGCAGCTAATGTAAAAGACTATGCGTATAATATACAACAAAATAAATTGATACGTTTTGGCATTGTCGTGATTGTACAAAAACTCGATAAATCTTGACATTGACGTTGTTAGTTTTACATTCTTAGAGGGTGATAGTTTGGAAAGTTGGACAAACTTTACTAAATTAAGTCCACATATGTATATCATAAACGTAAATTGATTTTACCGTTTCTTCGGTACCTTTTTCACTGAAATTCAGTCTTGAACATCTTGTTTCTCTTAAAAAAGTCGTCAGTGCAAAGGTCGCCTATTAACGTAGCTAGGGTGACAATAGAAAACACGAATTTTAGCCTGTTTTGGACCACTTTAGTAGACCCTTAATAGTTGCAATTGCATTCGAACTTGCAAAATACCACAAGAAAAATTCTAGATCCAAAAAATCGAATTCAAAAATACTAGCATCAGAAAGACACTCCGTTTTCAGAACCATTATCGATATCAATGTAATCGCTTAAAGTAACATCGTTTTCATAAAATTAGTCCGTTGTAACGAGGACTTTAGCTGTATTTCCATTTCATTCAATTCGCTTTCTTGATGTTGATATTTCGTTAATAGCTTTTCTCTTAACATAGCTAAAAAATCATCGTCTTCATACTTGGAAACATATTGACCAAAACCAGCTTTTCTAAAATCGTTCTGGATTGTCGAAGAATTGTGTTCTAAAAAAGCTGATATGTATAAATTCCCCGAAAATTCAACTTGTAGAAAGCAATTTTCACCTGAATGCTGGGTAAAAGTTTCGAGTTGGAGAAATTTTCGACGTTACCGAAACAAATTACCATACAAACTATATAGTACAGAAGAAAAAGTTGGAGTTGTCTCCATTTAACCGACCTTGTAGCTTTTACGGTTTCCAAGATACCAATGGTACGCGTCTTCCGTGTAACTTCCGATACTCGACAATCACTTCAAGTCGAACTTTTTCTTTGGTACTGGTATTGTACTATAGTTTGCATGGTAATTTAGCGAAAATTTCTTCAACTCGAAACTTTTAACCGACATTCAGTTGAAAATAGCTTTCTGCAAGTTGAATTTTCGGAGAATGTATACATATCAGCGTTTGAGAACTATGAAACTTCGACAATCTAAAACGGTATTTAAAAAACTGGTTTTGGTCGATATGTTTCCAAGTATGAAGACGATTATTTTCCTTTGACCGCGTTAAGAAAAAAGCGATTGACGAAACAGCAACATCAAGAAAGCGACTTAAATGAAATGGAAATACAGCTAAAGTCCTTGTTACAACGGAAAAGATGAAATGGTAATTAAAAGAATTCCTACTAACCCCTAGCTAAAACGTTTCTGACAATCGTTATAAGTAATAACGTCAAAATAAGTTTATTAGATATTTCCTATGAACTGTTTACTTAGTTTAACCACGGAGTTACCTGTTATTTGCCATATGCTAACATCCTGTATAATTTTTTTGAACGTTGTTGAAAGCTTTATCATAAAACTGTCTAATTAGCGTAAAATGGGAGGCTTTAGGTAGAAAAATTGATAAACTTTATTACGGTATTGCTTCACTGACAATAAAGCTTGACTAAATCTGTATTATTGCGTAAAAACGGGACCAATTTACAAGAACATAAAATGTAACGATGGCAAAACAGACTTAATTTTAAAATGAGAAATTCTGAATTGCAAAATGTAGGAAATGCATATTTAGTACATAATTTCATCGGTTTAATATTATTTTATATTTCATTCCGGAAGAGGTTATTAAAATGACTCAAAATAAGCTAAAATTAGCGTTTTCTATTATCCCTGTAGTTACGTTAATATACGACCTTTCAATTTGGGTTTTTTTTACTTTAAAATTTAAAAACTATAATATATAAATAAAACTATATATAATACAAAAAAAAACTTAAAAATTGTCAAACTTTAAAATAAAATTATCTAAAAAATCATAGGAACATATGATAAAAAATTGCCAAAATTAGGGCAACAAAACGGTAAAATCAATCTATTTTCACGACATACATGAAAATAATTTAGTGAAATTTTTCCACCTTATTACAAACTACCATCCTTTAACAATATAATGCACACAACCCCAAACACAAAATTTGCTTGATTTTCTCACAATCAAAACAATGCCAAGACTTTTTCGTACATTATACGTACTGTCTTTCACGTAGGCTGCAGTTCGTTTTCCAGCGTTCAGTAGCCCCGCGGCTGACAAGGAAACGAATCTAGTGATTTGTCGATGTAAAAGGTTACCTTCAATTTTTGGTTACCAAGTCGCTTTACAATCTTCTTAATTTACTGCAGTAAAGATTTAATATTTTATCTTACTATTCCATAAGTAGCAAAATATAGTTTTGCTTGGCGGAAAAAACGACATAATTAAATAATAAATTTACGCTAAACAGACTAAACAAAAAGCAATACATTATAATTTGAACATCTACAAAGCATTTGTTGACTTCCAGAAGGAGTTCGATACTCTGGAACACTGCGCAATAATGAAATCACTGGCGAATGCAAGAATAGATAGCCGGTATATTCAAATCATTGAACATATATACAAAAACGCCAATTCTATTGTACCACTCAACAGTAACACATAACCTAGCCGGCCTCGGTGGTCTAGTGGTTAGCGCGTTTGCCTTTAGATGCGAGGAACGCGGGATCGAACGTGGCTGAGGTCGGCGAGATTTTTCTAGCGGGGAAAAATCTGAAAATGCGCCTTCTGTCGGACAAAAAGTAAACCCGTAGGTCTCGTGCCACTGCGATGTGTGACACGTTAAAAATCACTACTGGAGTTGGAATTACCCCAGATAGGCAAAATTCTTAGTTAGGGTGTACAATGGGCCAAATGTGGTCTAAGAGCATAGAGTGCTTGGAAAACAACGTCCTAGATCTCGCTCTTTCAAAGCAAGCAAGACGCGGTTTTCCAAGTACTTCAATGCACTGAAGACAATAATAAAATAGCATAGAGATGCTTGGAAAGCCGTGTCCTAGATCTCGCTCTTTGAAAGCAAAGCAACACAAAACCTATCAAAATCGAGCGAGGCATAAGACAAGGTGATACTCTTTCACCAAAATTGTTTACTTTAGCCCTTGAAGATATATTCAAACCATTAGATTGGCAAGATAAAGGAATACTAATAAATGGCAAACGACTAAATCATCTACGATACGCAGATGATGTTATCCTTATAGCAGAAAGTAGAGAAGAGTTGAAACAAATACTAACAGAATTCGAAGAGGAAGCAACTAAAACTGGACTCCATATGAATATCGCAAAAACGAAAGTCATGTGCAATGAAGACCTTAATATCACCATTAGAAATCAACACATAGAAAATGTATCAAACTATGTCTACCTAGGTCACACAATATCACTAGGAAGAGAAAATTAGACATTGGAAATAAACCGTCGAAAAAGGGGCAGCTTTTAGCAACTAAGCAGTACCCTAACGAACAAGAACATCCCAATGTATCTCCGAATCCGTCTATTTGAACAATGTGTCATGCCGGTACTAACGTATGGCTCTCAAATCTGGACAATTACCAAAAAATCAATGGAAATGCTCCAAACAACGCAGAGAGCTATGGAAAGGCGGATGACTGGAATATCTCTAATATAACGCAAGAGGAACATATATATAAGAGGCATAACCAAAATAAAAAATGTGAGTGAAACAGTAGCTGAACTCAACTGGAACTTTGCGGGCCATATAGCCAGATGTCAGGATGAAAGATGGACAAAAATAATACTGCAATGGAGACCATATCAATGAAAAAGATCCAGAGGATGACCACCAAAGCGCTGGACAGACGATATAAACCTTACAGCGGGTTTATCATGGATGAGGGAGGCACAGAACCGAGACAGTTGGAAACAAATGAGAGAGGCCTATGTCCAACAATGGACCGAATGAGGGCTTAAAAAAAAGACTAAACAAAAAGTTAGAATAAGTATCTCTCTCTCTCTCCCGATTTTTGATTTTGAAGTCGTATGCTTCCACTGTATTGATTATTGCTGGCTTTCAACATTTGTGTACAAAATCCAGTCACAGTGTGATTTAGGTACTCATCGCTATCACTTTTTTGTACATCCGTCAACAGCTTTGGCACCCATCTCACACAACGTTTGTGGTACTGTCGCCTGTTCGTGGCAATTGCATACAGGAATTTGGAGAAATTTTTCGGTCATTCTCGTTTTTGTGAAACCCCGAACTTCCCGAATATTCTTGTTCACCTTTTCCGCAAGATCATCATTCACAACGGGAGGTCTCTCACTTCGCTCTTCATCGTAACGTTTGTTCGGCCAGCTCTTAAATTCTTACACCAGTGTCTGAACTTTCCTTCAGTCATGATGAACTTCGCTTATTTGATGGTAAATATTAACAGAGTTGTCGCTTTTTATACGGAGAAAACGAATCACAACTTGTACTACGCACTTGGCGGGATTACAATGGGGATACAATGACAGAACAGACGGGATAGAAAGGATGGGTCTAAAATGGTTTGACCACTTAATGAGGATGCCAGAAAATAGGTGGCCCAAAAGAGTCTTTCAATGGGATTCACCGGTAAGGAAAATAACATGGTAGACCTCGGCGTTCATGGAATGAAGGTATAAGACGAGCAATGACAGACCGGAATTTAGAAGGGAAAGGGATCCGTAAAACGGCTGCTAGCTGTAGTGTAGTTGGACAATATCTTATATAATATGTATTGTATATTACTAATCCGGTAATAAATATATATATATATATATATACAGGGTGAATAAAAAGTTAGGAACATCGATGGTACAGCCTTAAATAATAACTTTACGAAAAAACAACAACAAAACTGAACAAAAGTTTCCTATCAAGTTATTTGTCATAATTTGGAGTTTTTCATTTTTTTTCGATTACATATGTTTTAGCTATGACGTCATCGACATTTTTGTTAACTGGCTACCTATACTTTTTATGGCATGACCAGTTAGTGCTTTTTATTCTCTATACAGCCATGTAAAAATATCATACATTTGCATAATACAAATTTCAAGAACAATCACCATCATAAACATTTATTTTTGTAACTGGGAACATTTTTCATCAGGTACACTTACTGTAAGTTAAACAAAAGACAATAGTAGGCAATTGTTGAAAAATGTTAAAATTGAACAAATGCAAATCTGTAATGTGAATTCGGTGACAGTTAGCATTAATAAGTGATTAAAATTTAGTCTGTGTCCTGTGTTAAATACGAATTTCTAATCATGGTACGTTTAACAGAAACTGAACGTATCGAAATTTTAATGATGATCGGGTACGGTGATAAAAAGAGAACTCACGACGATGTGTGCGCCTTATTTAATACTGTACATCCAAATCGTAAACCTGTTACGCGGTCTACTGTAGCTAAAATTAATAGAAAATTTAGAGAAACGGGCCACGTCAAAGATTTGGATAATATTGGCCGTCCAAAAATAGCAACAGACGATAAAATGTTGGACATTGTGCTTACAGTTTCCGAAAATCCTCATACTTCAACTCGACAGTTAGCCCTGGATAATAATGTTAGTCAAGGAACTGTACTGAATATTTTACGTACAGACAAATTTCATCCTTATAAGGTTAAACTTGTTCAAGAATTATCAGAAGATGATTTTGATAGGAGAATTCAGTTTTGTGAAGAAATGCTGGACAGGTGCCATAACGACCCACAGTTTCTGAATTCTATTAAGTATCTTCCCGACGAAGTCACCTTTTCTTTTAATGGAGCTGTAAATCAACACAATTCCCGTTATTGGTCGCGACATAACTCACATTGGATGGAAGAATTACACACACAGTATCCACAAAAAGTAAACATGTGGGCGGGAATTATAGGAGAGAGAATTCTTGGTCCTTTTTTTAAGTTTTTAAAGTTATTATTTAAGGCTGTGGCATCGATGTTCCTTACTTTTTATTCACCTTGTATATATATACAGGGTGGCGCACAGCCGACTGATACATTTGAAATTACTGTGGGAGTAGAAATATTTATTTTAAAACAACGAAACATGGATTTTATAATAACAAAACCCACCAAATTTTATATTTTAAATATTACATCAGACAGGTGACCCCTATCTTTGTCAATACATTGATGTAAGCGATTCACAAAGCTGTTAAATGCGCTATATAATAACTCTTGATTAATTGTGTTAATTGCTTCACGTATTGCATTATTTAATTCAGCAATTGTTCTAGGGCGATTTTGATATACAAGTTGCTTTAAATATCCCTATAAGAAGAAATCCAAAGCAGATAAGTCTGGTGACCTTGGTGGGTACGCAATTTCCGCATGGCGAGAAGTGACTTCCGAACATCGTCTAACAGCCTGCATGCATACACGAGAAGTATGGCCAGTAGCACCGTTATGTCTTGTTAATAGTAAATTTCTGCTCGATTTATATCCATTCTTTTTAACTCCACCTGCACAAAATTTTGTAACATATCGATGTAACGTTCAGAGTTGCCTGAGACAGCTTGTTAGTTTTCGTTTTCATAAAAATACAGTCCCACCACTCCAAACGCTCCAATGCGTAACTTTTGGCGAATGTAAAGATGTTTCGTGGATTTGTCGGGGGTTGTCTTGGGACCAATAACGCATATTTTGTTTATTGACCCAGCCCGATAAATGAAAATGGGTTTCATCAGTCATAAATATCAAATGCAGTCTGTCTGGATTTTCATTTAGAACTAAGGTCCATTGCTCCATTATAATTACTAAACATTAACTTGAACACTTACATTACCTGCTACAAATGGCAAAGTTTTGTTTGAACAGTCACTTTAACAGTAACTTTAACACAAAATGTATCAGTCGGCTGTGCGCCACCTTGTACAATGACAGAACCACGGTAAAGTGATAAGTGGCTAGTTCATCAATCACTAAAGCACCCCCACAATACATCAAATTAACTACGACCCTCGTTCGGCGGGAATATTTAAACTGCCCTTAATTTCCGAATAAACTTCGTACTTAATAGGTAATATATTTAAATTGATTTTTTCAACTATTACCGAGTTATAGAGAGGTACTGTATCGTCCGGCGTATTCTTTCAAATAATGTTGGTTTAAAAAGTCATCTCTTCAAGCTTACACCGCGTCACCGTGAAAATGAATGATGCTGACGTTTCGCTAACCGTTGCAGATAGCATTATCATTAGGCTTTGATAATGCTACCTGCAACGGTTACCAAAACGTCAGCATCATTCAATTCTACAACGACGCGGTCTAAGCCCGATGAGATGACTTCATTAGACACAAACTGTGGAAGTTTGAAGTTGAAGTTAGTATAGGTAAGAGGAGCATTTCAAAAATTCTTGCACTAAAGTATAAATGGCATTAATTGCTGTGACGTTATTAGTACATAGAATTGTTTCATCAGTGGTATAAACAGCTATAAAATAAGTTATTTTGGGAAGTAGTCGTAAATGTATATTTCTTGAATCAAATTGTTAATATGAATATTTATAAATAAAAACCCTGTGATACCGTTCTGTAATTTCAGTTGTAAAATCCAGGATCCCCTTCTACTTCAACATTTTATCTACAATTTCGCTAATTAACTTGACACTTTGTTGTAATTACTATATCACTAAGGTGATTGCTAATTATCTTCTTAAAATCTACAGAAATGTTTAAAATTAGACTCCCTCGACAAATTTCCATAATCGATTATCTATTCTAGGAAATGAATGAGGTAATTAGTTACTACTTAAGTCTCTACAAATAAATTTTTATAACTATTTCAACTATTTCAGTATACGCATACTTTAACAAATTCATTTGCTCTTGGATTGTCGTTAAAAGCTGTCGAGAATTAACAGAAGTATTTATCGCATTAAAAGTGTTGAAATTATATTTCACCATAAAGGAGGTGTGTTTACTTGCGAAATCGTAGTCATAGTAGAACAGAGCCAACCTTCAGTTATTGGAGTTATTAAAAAGTGTGCTGAATTTAGAAAAATATATATGGAAAACCTCGAAATAATGAAATAACGTTTTACATCAATAATTATGCTGACAATACGTTTATCAGGATATTTATTCTAGGGAAGAATTTTCACCCAAATGTGTGTTCCAACTATTAAGCACTCAACCGCTTATATGATACGGTATGGGATTGCATGTCTGCTCAAGGTAGTGGTCGTTCCTGAGAGGGTAAGCACCACAAATTACTGCAGTGTAAGTACTACCTAGTGGGAAAGACCTGTTTGGCAAAAAATCCTTTATTTTCTGAAACGATAACCGAAACTCAAAAATGGTTAATGTTTATCAATAAAATCGACAGAGGGCCTTGTGGTGAAAGATATCAAACGTTTCTTTTTCATGTCTAGTTTCACTGTACTTCGTAAGAGAATCTAGGAAAACAACGTTAACCTTCGTTCTCCTTCAATCCAAAAACTTTTCAGATGGGTCTCGTATATTGTAGCTATAGCCAACCTGCAAATTATTATTAGATAGTAGATGTTGAATAACAACTGAAAGGATAGTAGCATAACTACGTATGTTTCCCCATTCGGTTATCTAAATTTTTCTTTATTGAAATTTTGGAAGTTGCGTATATCTAATATATAAAATTGCCTTATATATATATAGATAAAATATTGGCACACTTTAACAAGCTTCGAACAATACCGGAACTGCTCGAGAAAGTGATACGTTTGACAAATTACTGTTATTCTAGATATTAAACTTCAAAATTACTTGCATCAATAAAATCACTTTATCATCGCTGTTCAGTATTTCCACAAAGTTTGTTAACGCCTTCTTACATCAGTTTACGTTTCATAAAATAATAAAACCATCAGGAAATTGGCTTTAACACAGGAACTTGAGTCTAATAAAAATTAATTAGAATCCTTAAAACTTACCTACCAGAGAAATAATAATGAATGAAATCAATCAATCAATTTAAAAAGGAAAGAAACCTGGAAGGTTTAGGTCTTGATGTTTGTTCTCGCGATTAGAAAGTTGTAGGCGGAGGATTATATTACAGTTGAAAGAAAAGAAAATTCGAGTCACATCACGGATTAATAATTGATAAAATATACTTTGCGTAAACTTTCCTAGGCGTGTCTCCACATTTACAAAACTACATTTAATTTATAAGATCTCAGAATCAGCTTCTAATCTTTCAATCCACCCCTTTAACTGAGAGCTATTTGGAAGAACTTTTATGTTGTACTATAACTCTCTCTTGAGAATATTCTACAGACTTTTTTACTTGAAGCCTGAACATTCTAATGGAGGGACGATTGAAAAGTTTGAAAAAGTCCACATTTAGACTGTCTGGCCGTTTGAAGGCAACCACGCTTATAAACAGAAACGTTTGAAACCAAAACCATTTGAATGCAGGTACGTTTCAAAGCAGCAACGTTATGTTTCAGCACGGGAACAGTCGGACTCAGGGATATTTGGCAGCAGCAATGGGAATGTTTGAAAGCAGGCACGTTTAATCGCAAAGATTTTACACGTAGGGAGATTTGAGTACAAGGACGTTTAGAAAGACTTGAAAGCAGGAATGTTTAAACTCAAGAACATATACGTAGGGATATTTGCAAGCAGAAACGGTTGGAACTAGGAACGTTTGAACACAAGCAATCTGGAAGCAAGAACGTTTGTAAACATAGACTTTTGGACGTAGGAACATTTCGAAGTAGGACTATGTGGAAATACGAAAATTAGGAGGCGGGGACATTGGAAAACAGTTAGAAGTAGGAAAACTTGAGGGCAGTATGCGTTCAAATGCGGGGATTTTTGGATTTATGGACATTAGGACGCAAGGACGTTTGAAAACAACGACATTTGAACGCAGCGGATGTTTCAAAGTAGGATTAGTAGGAATGTGTGGAAATAGGAAAGTAGAACGCAGAGACATTGAAAAAAATGAACATTTTGCAGTAGGAAATCTTGAGTCCAGTAACGTTTGAAATTAGGAAGGGGCATTTGGAAATAGGAACGCTTGAACCCAAAAACATTTGAATGTAGGGACATTTGGAAACAGCAACGTTTCAACAGAGGAACATTTGAAGGTAGGGATATTTGGAAGCAACGGCATTTGAAAGTAGGAACATTTTGAAGAAGAGACGTTTAAGCTTATAATTGAACGAAGGAACATTTGAACACAGGAACCTTTATAAATAGGAACACTTGAGAGCAGGAACATTTGGACGTAGGTATGTTTGGAAGCAGAAACAGTTGAAACTAGGTACGTTTAAACGCAGGGATATCTGGAACCAGGGACGTTTGAATGCATGTCCGTTTAAATGCAGAGTTTTTTGAACATACGGGCATTAAGGCGTAGGGACGTTTGAAAACCGGAACATTTTGAAAACAACGACATTTGAACGCAGGGAACGTTTCGAAGTAGGGTTAGTAGGAATGTGTGGAAGTAGGAAAGTAGAAGATAAGGGCGTTGGAAAAAAGGGAACGTTTTACAGTAGGAAAGCATGAGACCAGTACCGTTTGGAATCAGGACCGCTTGAAGGAAGGATGTGTAGTAATAGAAACGGTTGAATACAAGAACATTTGAATGCAGAGAGCATAAACATTTAAGCGTAAGAACGTTTGAACGCAGGGACATCTAGAAGAACGTTTGAAAGTTGCGACACTTGGATGCGGGGATGTCTAGTCTAGAAGCAAGAACATGTAGTGAAGCTTGAATGGCTATTTGGAAGCAGAAATTTTTGAACGTAGGAAAGTTTAGAAGTAGTAATGTTTAAATGATTAAACTCAAAGACATTTAAATGCAGGGACGTTTAAAAGCAACGACGTTTTGAACGTTGAGACATATGCACGCCGGAACTTTTGATTGCAGGGACATTTGGCCGCAGTAACGTTTAGAAATAGAAACACTTGAGAGTAGGAACATTGGAAGTCGAAAACATTTTAAACGTAAGGATATTTGACAGCAGAAACGATTAGAACTAGGAACGTTCAGTTCAGTTGTCATAAATACCATGAACGGTAATAATACCTAGCACTGACTTAAATTGGAACAATTACATTACAAGTACCTAACAAATTCTCTATATTTTTCACATCCTGCGCGGTAATTCTCTCTTCAATAAGTACAAAGAGTTTCACCAGTGAAATATCTACAAAACATTAAGTAGCTGCGCTTGAGAATTTCCCACAATTAACGCAAAAGTTAATTAAATAAGCGTTCTCTATCCAGCCTCACTGAGAGGGTTTTCTTTTAATTTGAACAAATGATTAATAATGCAAAGCCTGCGTAAGAACAGTTCCGTATGACTTTTATATGACTCTTTGACGCATTTAAATTATTGTTGTTCTTAGTTACAAATGGTATTTGTTGGAAGCTAGTGCTCAAAGATCTAAAGCTTGCCAGGCTTTAGTATAAAAGCTTATTTAGGTTATTATCTGCTTATTATTTTGGTTGTGCACGTAATTATAACACAAGCAACAAAACCTAAAAGCTTCCTGCTTATTATGGGGCTGTAATAAATTAATAACTAGAAAGGAAATAGTAGAGCAAAATCTGCGAGATCGAGTTTGTAGATTCACTTTACATCTAAAGATCGCACGACTTATAACTCTCCTATACCAAAGGTTAATTAAAACATGGAAACTTCCAGGAGGTTATAACTATTAACAGATCAATTTTACTAGATATGATAGATGTTTCGCATACCTTTCAAGTGAGTTGCTAAGGTGTGCACATTGTAATTATTACATTATTCAGAATTATTTGAAAGTCCTTTATTGGCAACTTCTTGTCTGAAATGAGAATCTATAACATATATTTTGTATTTGTATAAGAAACCGTTGTCATAAACAATAATAATTATGCCAAACTTTAATAACTTACTTTTAGATTCCTATTAGATGGTTAATTCTGATGTTAAGTAATAAATCATGAAAACTAAGCTAAATCAGGAGGTGCTTTAGTGGTTGATGAGCTAGCCCCACGTTACTTTACCGTGATTCTGTCGGTGTATACAGTTTTATACTAAAGCGCTAAAATGAACACTTGAAAAT
>JABXWE010004368.1:0-33309 GCA_014611495.1 Limonius californicus | reverse complement strand
GCAAGCCGCTGGCCTTTACCATCTTTTTCTTTGTTTGCGGGTCCGAGAAAAGCGCATATTGCCGTACCGATAAATTCTTCGCGCGCCAACGCGCGATCTTTCGGTTCCACAATTCCCGTAGCGAGATTTCGACCCGTAACAAATGACTTAAATCAGAATTCATTATATTGCCCAAAAAGTGGGGAGCTAAAAAGTTCAGGGAGTACAGAACAATAAGCCTCATGAACCATCTTCTAAAAGTGTTCCTTAAAATAATCCACAAAAGAATATATAAACTCTGCGAAGAACCAGTATCACCTACACAGGTTGGGTTCAGAAATGCAGTCCGGAACACGGGAAGCCCTATTCAGCATCCAAGTTCAATTTCAACAATGTATGGATGTGAACTATGATATCTATGCTTGTTTTATAGATTACCAGAAGTCTTTTGACAGAGTTCAATACCAGAAGATGAGTGATATTTTAAATAACATCCGAATAGACGATAAAGATCTAAGGCTCATAATAAATTTATATTGGAATCAGACCGCATCAATGAAATTAGAAGAAGAGAACATAGAAGAATTAAAGATCCTAAAGGAAGTGAGACACGGATGTATGATATACTGTCCCCACTGTTGTTCAACATATACTCGGAATATATCTTCAGAGAAGTCCTAGAAAATACAGAAATAGGAATTCTTTTCAATTGAGAAAGACTAAACAATATCAGATATAAAGACGACACGGTTATTTTTGCCGACAGCCTAGAGAATTTACAAATACTAATGAATAGAGTGACAGAGAGCAGTCAGAGACAAGGATTTGAAATCAATATCACTAAAACAAATCTAAAGATCATTAGTAAAAACAATATCCCCAGATGTCATCTTATAATAAATCAAAAACCTATTGAACGAATGAAAAAGTATACATACCTCGGTACCACCGTCAATGACCAATGGGAGCATTCACAAGAGATAAAGATCCGTATTGAAAAGGCGAGAGCTGTGTTCAATAAAATGAGCGCCATTTTCAGAAGCCACGACTTGACAATAACCTCAAAGATAAGATTTCTGCACTGCTACGTATTCTCTGTTCTTTTATATGGAGCAGAGCCGTGGACCTTGACAAACGCAATAGAAAGAAGACTGGAAACATTCGAATTATGGCTCTACCGTAGGACACTGAGCGGGTCACAAATGACGAAATTCTACAAATAATGGAAAAAGATATAGAAATATTGACTACAATAAAGACAAGAAAGCTCCAGTATCTTGGACATATTATGAGAAATCAAAGAAGGTTCCAACTATTACAGGTTGTAATACAAGGAAAAGTGCAAGGAAAAAGAGGGGTTGGAAGAAGAAGAAAAATATGGTGGCTCAAGAATCTGAGGACCTGGTTCTCTATGACTACAACACAGCTATTCTGAGCAGCGGTTAATAAAGTAATCATGACCAAGCACCTACTGACAACAGTGTCCACTGTTAGTATAGATTACTAATTTATACAATGTGTTCTGTAATAGGTATCATCATCATCATCATCTGACATGGAGCTGACTCAAGAACCGATCCTGGATACGCCAGCCATACGTAAAAAAATTGTAGTAATAAAGGTGTGCCATTCTAAGAAGAACAACAGAAATAGATTATTCGTTTACGAATCGTACTTCTGTTTCTTTGACTGTTGAGATAAATATTATATAAATATTTCCCCATTGCTTTAGTATTTCCTTAGAAAATACGAAAATTCTACAATCTAAGATTCATTTAGTCAAAACATGTCTACTTAAAGAAAGCGAGAAATTCGCCAGCTTACGATTGCAATAGACATAATAATTCAACAAATTTTGACGTGTAGCAAAAAAATTTTCAATGCCTAAAAAATGTCCTAACCGTATATTATTGCCATATTTTCTCAGTAAGAGATTAATTTTCAAATAATTTAATTAGTATATGTCAACAGCCGTCGCCGTCTCACTGCTGGGCATCGGCCCCTTCTCTGCCACGTGTCTCTCCTCAGCGCTAAGGTAAAAACACCTACACCGGAACGACAGAAATTCCAAGGAAGGTTTTTAGCATTGAGATCCCACGGCTGCAACCAGATTGGCAAAATTGTGTGTGGTGGGTTGCAGCACAAAATTTTTACACTTTGTATAATAACGCCAGGAAGTCGAACCTAAGCAAGAAGCGACGTTTTGCGAACTACCACCACACATTAATTTGTATTATACCTAAGATAATAATAATAACATAATATTATACCCCAGGAAATAACAATTTCATGAGATTTTGTTTTAAATATCGATCGATAATTCGAAAACAAAACACGCTTCTGTTTTAGAAAATTTGTAATTATTATGCAAAACGGTTAAAATGAATATTAATCGATAACAAGAATAGTCTAAAAATTTTGCTGAATTAGATATCGATAATACACTAAAAATGGCTGTTTCACACATACATCTCTTATCTGTTTCTATAATACCGCTATATCTAGTTTCCCTTACAGAAAAAATTTACCTTTATGATAAACCTAATCATCGGTCAGTGTTTAAGTAAGATGTTTTGCGAAACTCTATTGCCGCTTGACAATATTATCTAACTAAAACCTGTACGACGTAGTTTCAAAGTCAAAGAAACAACCGTGTTATCAGTAATGTTAGTTTAAGAGTATGTTCGAATATCTTATTATCGGCTGTTTGTGTGCTTAAACTCCCCGCGTTCACTCGTACTCGCTCCATAGTTTAGGTGCTACAGCGCTTATTGAATACAGTGAATTATGTAATACTATAAACTAAAATAAAGTGTTTGCTGTGGCTCGCAAACACTGTTATCGAAATATCAAATGCGAATAATCTTAATTGCGACTAATCCTGGATATGTTTAGTCAGACCGATGGATATTGTTTAAGACGATCCATAAATACAGCAAACAATAAAAATATTATAATCATTGTAAAACTATTTCAATTGACTTATAACAGTCCTTTCAAGACAACTATCTTAGATTTACGTTTAAGCAGTTTAAGCAGAAAGTAATTAATAACTTTTAACAAATATTAATACTATTTGTACATTATTTCACAAAAATGTTACGATCGATAGTTATCGCTTGTATTTATTAAAAATGGCACCAATAGTCAATAGTTGTGATTTACTGATTACTATGATCGGTTAAGTACCTGAATTGAGTAGATGAAGATCAATCATTAAAAATGTTTGGAGTGTATAGTAAAATTATCGATAATTTTTGAAAATATCATAAGTGTTGAAGTTTGGAAACAATATTCAATTAGTGAGTTGTTTTTCGCAATTATTTATTCAAAATAGATTGTTACACTTCAAGGATTTTATATTTGAAAGTGATCAAACTACTACGTCTTGTAAGCGATAAATCACTCGAATAAAAAGAAAATCAAGGTTCTAATTTAATATTTAACATACTTTAAGAGCAAATACTCGTACATTTACTATAATTATGGACCCATCAGTTTTTACCTAGCATGTTGCTTTCCCTAGCAACATATATACCCGGTAGCCCACCGAAAGCGAAACAGGCGCGTTTTATGACCCCATACCTCAATTCTTCGATAACAGCCGAACGGGTCAAATTAATTTGCGATGAGGACCTGTAATATTTCCACCCTAAAAATTATAAACGGCCAGATGTATCAAAAGACACGCCAAGTTCCATGAATTTGCTTTACAGTAGCGATTTTATTTTTGGATTCCAAGCATTGGTTCCCGCGAAAATACAGTTCAAAGAAACAGTACTGCTCAGACCGTCGTCGTACATTCTGAAGCATTTATGGAATACGTTGGCATAAACATTTTAATGTTTTTTTACTTTATTGTGTTACGGGGTATTTCGTAGTTATCGTTGTATTGTTTGAACATTTAAAGTAGTATATTCGATTTCCGAACGCGTTGAAATAATTGCGTTTTTTTTTTTTTAGAAATAATGAATGCACCGATAGAAGCGCTGAATTATTTAACCACTAACATACAAATAGCATGTGAATCACAAATATGTCATGGAGTTAGTAAGTAACTCCGAGAAAATAGGTCTGTCGCAAATAAAAAGCGAAATACTGAAAATCCGGTAAGAAATAAAGCGTTGGAAGTCGTGGCTACGTTGTTATTTATCCTACGTTGAGTACAAAGCAAATGGGAGAGAATGATAATAATTACCTCAAAGATTATTTCATATTTCAAAAGGACGGAGCATTATGCACTGGTTGTCTGACACTATTTGGATCGAAGGATTTCACGTCAATGGATTGGAAAAAAAGCGCTATTGAATGGTCCACAAGTCGCCAGATTTATTTCCGTTATTTTATTTTGGTGGGGTCATGTAAAGAGTAAAATCAACGAATGCCATTTAATCACTCCACAAATGATTCAGAATGTGCAATGACATTTCGAACAGAACCTTTATGGGCGCTAGTGTTGCTCATTTCGAACAGTTACTGCCCTTAAATTTCGACCTATATTTCCGCAGAAAGTAACGCTCGGAATCCAAAAATAAAAAAACTACTGTAAAGTAGCTTTTAAATAGTATCTCTTATGATAACCCTTGCGATTTAAAATTTTAAGGGTGAAAGTCGCCCCAATTTTAGGGCTGTAGATAGGCGACCTGCAAAAAAACGTATTATATGTCCTCCTGGCAAATGAATATGACCCGTTCGGGCGTTATTCGAAAAAATGAGGTTTGGTGTCCTAAAACACGCTTGTTTCGTTTTCGGTGGGCTACCCTGTATACAGGTTGTTTCGGAAGGAATCTGCAAAACTGCAAGATGGTATTCAGAAAAATACGGGAGGATACCAAACACTAAAGAAAAATACATGCATTAAAGATTCGTTGCCTCTCAGTCGTAAATTTCAGCGAGTAGGTGGTTAATAAAGTAAATTACAAAATGATACTGATCTTCCTAAAAATTTCTCAATCCACAAAATGTTGGATAACCCTCCACGATCCTGCTCACAGTTCGGAAAACCAATACGAACTAACGAAATAATACTACAACGCCTTGAATACGATCTAAAGGAAGATTAACATGAAATGGACGTCAAGCAACAATTTCAATCAAATGACCATCAAAACTCAACCGACCTGGAAAGTCTCTGCCTAGAAAGTCAAGGTACCGCTTAAAGAGTGACAAAACCGGCCACGAAAGATGCAAATCGCAGCTTTACAAACAGCAATTATTCGATACCAATGAATGCGACTACGAAGCACCTGATGAAAACGTAGACCATATAGTACAATACTGCCTAGAACTAGAACAACATTCTAAAGGCAACTCCTGAAGCTACCAACGAATATACAACACTGCCCCTTCCGAAAATATCAAGAGAACTAGAACATCATTCTAAAGGCAATTCCTGAAGCTACCAACGAATATACAACATTGCCCCTGCCTAAAACACCAAGAGAACTAGTACAACATTCTCAAGGCACCTCCTAAAACTACCAACTGGGTGACTGAGCTGGACATAGATTTATAAAGCCTACCAGAAATTGTTTCTAATGTTTATTAACAATAACATGTTTTGAAAAAATTGTATAATTAATGTTTGTTGCATACACACACAACTGGCGCTCACACATACACACACTCATCGTTTACAGGCTCGTAATAATCGCCATGGAACTGTCGAAACAAACGTTCGACGTAGATTTTCGGTACATGTTTGGTGAAGCATCATCGAGAACCATTGGGCCTATGTTTTCGATGGTTGTGTCATAGAAAATGTTTAAAGTAAATTTTGAAAAACCAGCTACCCCACCTTTGGAAGATGTTCCATTGTTAACCCTCACAAGAATGTTTCTACAACAAGATGAAACTGCTCCCAGTTTCCACCATATTGTATAGAAGTATCTTAACCATAACAATCCCGATCGTTAGATCGGTTAAGGAAGGGGCCGTATGAGTGACCAACACGGTCCCCTGACCTAAACCCACTCCACTGTTAGGGACATATAAAGAAGCTGGTTTATACGGAAAGGACCAACGATCGAATAGTATAACTGCAGCAAATTGTTAATGGTTTCACTGAAATTCGAGGTACTCCTGTAAGACAAGTTTGCTATCGCACCAAATCTTATTAAATTTGCAATTTAGTTTTAAGTAACAACCGTTATTTTCGTAATATGTGTATTTTTCTTTAGTTGGCCCTAACTTCGGAATTTTTTCGAATCGGACATGTACTTTTTTTTAAATTATTTGCAGAGCAGACCCCTGCAGTTTGACAGATTCCTTATGCATACTCTATATATGTGTGTTTATGTGTCGAGACACCATTGAAAAATCTAAGTTATAATAATTAAATACCATAAGGGTGATTCTTATGTGTACACGCTTAGCATGTATAGTTTACTATATATGGATATACGTAATACACACAAAGCTCAGGCTGGATTTAAATACAGTATTTCTCAATAGTTACATTAATCACTTTATTTAAAATTTATAAGATATAAAATTGATTCAATTAAATTAACTTTTTTTTTGACGTATGTAACACAAACCACAAAAGGGTATAACAACGATGTTCTAATTAAAATAATCTCCTTTATATCTACAAAATATGGAATTTAGTAACAACGCGTGATACTAGCAAAGGACACTTAATATAATTAAGACAACAAGTGCCAATGACACACTACATGCACATTTCACCCCTTAAAATACTTTCGACCTCCTAAAACAAGTATTTATTATATTTTATTTTACGCACCCTATTCAGACACGTAATGTTGAAACGGATGTTTTTCGATTCTAATTCAAATAGACTTACCATGCTTTATAAATGTATTTATTTATAAAGATTTAAGTAATGTAGATTATGCGTCATTAATTTGATGCGATTGATATAAACTTTCGCAAAATATATGTGCTGAATTTAATATTTTCGGTCAGACTATTTGTTTCATGGATTACTTTAATTTCCACTTGCTTAAACTGCTTAAAACAGTTACAATGAAAAGATAACACCAGCCAAACCGTCAGAAAAGTTTAGTAACGCAGGCTCGAGACACTACTAGAATGGGTGGCCCATTTAGTGGTACAAGAGCGAACGGCCATGCTTCTCGGGGGCACCTCAAAGCCATCGGTCCCGGCTACCTCTACGATGGTAATTGTTAGTCAAGACAAAGACGCTAACGCGGTATGAATACTCATTAGCAAGACCATACAAAATTATTGCTGGTATTATATTACAAATTACCTACATATTCCAATAAATAATACCTTGCACTTCAACTTATAATCATTTTTTTAATTAAAATTTGAACTAATTTTCATATTAATTCCGCTTATGTCAATTCATAATATAATTATGATAATTCGTTAAATATTAATTGATGTTTGCGAAAACTTTGTGTTCAAAACTACAATTGCTGAAAATCAGCTTAATAACCGTTTAAATTCATAAGATCGCAACGTTATGTGTTGTCAAAATATTAAAAGTTTAAATTGACAGTTAATCTAATGGAAAAAATGCTTCTAGCAGCAGTACATACCCCTTAATGAGAATAAACTGTTCTCCCAAATCGGGTCACCATCTGTAGGTATAAACATGGTATGGTCGACGAAATGATCAAAATCTTTTACAAATATCTGCTTAATTAGATCCGGATCCATTACGCACAGCCTGGGCACGAAAAGTTGATACGTACCAACGTACCTGAAAATTGAAAATAATTCAAAATATTTATTTAAGTAGGGATAATTTTCGAAAAGAAAACAGATTTCTGGCATTTTTCATTATTTATAAGACTGAAAATATTAGGTTATGTTAACAAACTTTAACATAAAGGTAATTTGCTATTATTTACTTGTGAAACCCCAAAAAGTATTTGGTGATTTTACTTTGTATAAATAGTTCTATTAATAATGCGGATGTAACGACAAATATATTTTATACTTAACAAGATATTAATAACATAAAATAATAAAAATATGGTCACTGTGTCGTTGAATAAAACCACAGTCAAATCCCACAAAATAGATTTAATGTAGTTAAAGGTATAAAATAGTGTGTTAAGAATTCCTGTATTATCGTATCTTGATCCTTAGTATGTTCCCCATACTTTCTGAGAGTATATTTAATAATATAAACAAAAACAATTGAAATCATCCTTGTAGTATTTTATCTTTATCTCTACTATCTGAACAGAAATTTAACACCCCGAAACTCTGACTTTCTCGCTCTATAAAGTTTTCCATTTAGAAAGATAGTATTTTGTAAGTAGTAGAATTTGAAGTGGGCGGGTCTCCCACTTCGGGTAGAGCCCGAATGGAAAACTCCGCCTACTGCACACTGCATGACATATGCCGGTGAACATAAACGTTTCAACTTTTGTTATAAATCTTGCTTGTGCTTAATCATAATTATTAAAAAGATAGTATTTTATTCTCATGCTGCCTTGTAATGTTCATCTAGTATTCCGCATTTGAATTAGAATTAGAATGTTCGTTAAATCCATTGCATGCTTTTATTTCATAAATAAAACATCTAACGCCACCTTCTGTTACTTTGAAAGTTATTACGACTCGTATGTGTGTTATTGTATGTCAGCATTTTTTAAGGCATTTCATGATGGGTTCATGCGCGTTTGAAACAAAGGAAGTCGAGCGTAGAACGCCAAGGTGTGCGGACGTTTTTGGTGATCAATGAAAATAGGGTTGGGGTGAAAAGTTGATCCTGTAAATCTAAAATTTACTATTTTTCTGTAATAATGTCGACGATAAAATGGGTTTAACTGCATACAGGAGTCAATAATTTAGTTGAGAATACCATGTGGTTTCTCGTTTCGTTTTCAACGGGTAAAGATTAACTCCATTACTTCCTCAACAACTCTATGTGTCTGTTCATCGTTTTTGGGTGATTTAAAACAATTAGTTCGTCGTTATTCCACCAAAAAATGTTGATCACGCCATATGATGTAATCTACTGTAATCAAGTTAATTGTTCTTTGTTGAGCCTACCAGTAACATCATCATAGCTACCGTCGCCATATTAAAGTAAAAACTACCCATATATTATTAGAGGAAGTTGTCGGGATTATTTGTTCGGGAAGTGTTTCGATTTGTGAAAAATAGAAGTAACCGTATTATCAGCAAATAAAGCAACCTTCTGTTGCTGATTGTTTGGTAAATAATATCTAACTGTATTTATTTTGTTAACTCAGCTAGTATCTTTATACATAATTTATAGTTAAACCAACTCTGGTCTGCCCTTGAACATTTCCGCATGTAACTGTATAATCCTTCTTATTTAATATATTATGTACCCATTAATTAATAATTAATGACTTTCTTGTTTTCGTTTCTGTATGTATTTTGTAAGAAATATTAAAAAGGTAAAAAGGAAGAACAATAAGGTAGGTTTAATTCTTCGTAAGCTGTTGGCCCTTATACAAGAATCTTCGTTTAGCTGTGACTTGGCGTCCACTTATTTTGACTTAGTCTGTACATTGCAACAATCAAGACTTTTTCTGTAAGCGATTTCTGCGAACCCTCACTCCCCCCTGTGCTACCCGAAGAGCCTATTACAACGATTTACTGCGGACTGATGCAAATGATCGTTTGGACAGAAACAGCGTGTTGTTGTGATGCAAAAATATTGGAACAGAAGTACGTTCCCGTCAAAAAATTATATTAATTTTAAAAACATCAATAGCACTGCCTTATTTATGTATATAATTCTTTAGCTCCATTTCTAGTTGTTTTACATATTAATTAACTAACTCAGATCTGCTTAAAAAATACTACAAGAGCTTGCCAAAAAAAAACCCCAAAATTTTTTAGATAACCAATCCTCCTCCTCCTAGGTGGCGTCTCTGTTGAGGTTGGCGCCAACCTCAACAGGTGACCAATAGGATAACCTTTTTTTGATTAATATTTTCTGATACTTTTTAATATGTTTATGTGTTCCATATATTATAAAGATATTTCCTTGGTTTCATATTTAGTGCCATTTACTACCCGAACAGAAATTAAACGCCACATAGCTCTGCATTTTAAAATCTTATACATTGTAAGTTGTAGAGTTTGAAATGGGCGGATTTAACCTACATTACAAAGTCCGCCCACTAAAGATTACATGACCCATTCCCATACCGGCGAGCGCGAACGTACTGATCACTTGTGATGGTTAATACTTATTCATAATTATTAATAAATTTAGCATTTGCTTATTATATATTATTATATTGTAATTTAGTTATAACAAACTAGAAGAAAAATATGTTCCTATAAAAAAATAAAATAATAACTTTATTTGATATAAATAATTCAATAACTTAGTTGTATTTACGTTAATTCTACAATACGTTCAAACTTAAAAATGTATGTCTATTTCGCGAAGCGAAGAACGTGTTTTAATTACTTCAAAATTGTCGTAGATTAATTAATACGTATAAACAGTACATAGATGCCACAAAAATAAATTGCAGTATTACATAATATTTTTTTATAATGACACGTATTGCTTCTGAAATAATTAATATTTTTTTATAATACAGCTATTAATCAACGTATGATTTTAATATTAACATCCAAAAACTGAAATTTCCAAATCTTCTGTATTAATTTATCAGTTACTACTAAACAGCTATTCTGTTTTTCAGTTTACTGGTTTTTCTACATATTACCTAGTACTCCAAACAACTGAAATAAATTTAAGAATATTTTCTAAATAATTTCTTTACACGTTGACGCGCATTTAGAAATCAACTCTCCTTCCTGCAAGTATGAAAATTTTTCAGTCGTACAACTTTATACATTTTTCCCCAATACTAAATATATAAACTAAAGAATAACTTACCGATGCCCACGAAAATCTTTATACAATTGCCGCATCGCATCTGTAAGCGGTGGCTGTCTAATGAATTCCACAACATTATTCAGCCAAATTCGCCAGTGATTATACTGAGGAATTCCTTTTCTCGACCAGTAGGTAAAGTTCTTCACGAACACTAAGTAAATTAACACTGCCAAAAAACCTCCCAATAAAAACCACAACATGCTTGATAATGAACTTCAAATATTAATTCTGAAGAATAGTCAAAGAAATTAGTGTAGTTTGAGTCTGCAATTGATCACAATTATTTGCTAACCTACCCACTTATATTATATATATTCAAACACCTCCCTACTCTAATAATGTTCGCACTTTGAATTCTGAAAAACGCTACGTTATAGTTCCTAGAATGTGGTGAGGGTGGGGATCTACTTGTGGTTAAACCAATATCACAGATAAACAGATAAATCTCTCAGTACTGCCGAATTTCATTATCAGTAGGGTTTACAGGTAATATTATTATGACAGACCGTTTAGGTAAATATTGATTACGTTTCCCCTTGGCATATCTAGTTATAACTGGACGAACGACTTTCTGACTAAAATAGAAAATTAGTGCATATGTTTGAATTTTGGATGAATATTTACGAATATGTACTCCAGTTCATAGAAAGAGAACGTAGAAGAAAATTAAACTAAATATTCCAGGCTTCTGAAGATTTTTTTCTTAAAATAAGCACTTTCTTATCTATTAGACCGCTTAAGCATTGCTTAGAACTGAATCTTCTATATTTAGACAAGTAAATTAAAATCCTTTATACCAGGTTTGTTCAACTGCAACCCATCTTTAATCAACTTAGCCTTCAAAACAAATGTAATAATTCAAATGACGTTTGCTACTGTTAGTAGAGTTTGTAAGCAACACATTAATAAGTTTCTGGCCTTTGAATTTGATTCTAACTTTTAAAATTTCGATTTTGAAATGGCGTTTGTTGTTTAAAATCCGTTCAAGTTTGATCAGCGCGCGGTCCTACAACTTTTATGCGCTGAGAGTGTGCAGCCATTGCAGATTCATACGCAAAAGCAAGCAATGTATGGAAATGCATGTATTGCGTGCCCAACTGTAAAGGAATGGTGCCGAAAATTTAAGAATGCAAAATAGGGGGCTATGGATGAGCCGCAACCAGGTGCACGTGGTACTGCATTAACAAAAAGCAATATGGCATGTGTGGAAGGCTTCATTAAAGAAAATTATTGAATTTCAATTAGAGAAATTTCAGAAATTGTTGGTGCAAGTGTAGAATCTGTCCATAGTATTGTTCGTAATCTGGGTTACAGCAAAGTTTGTTCGCAATGGATTCCTCGTCTCTAGTTGCTGGTCACGAAACTTGATGCCGTTACTACGAGCCATCAAATAAGTTATCATCGATGCAGTGGAAACATACATTCAAGTTCACCACCACCGAAGAAGATTAAAGCACAACCTTATGCAGGAAAGGTGATGTTAACTTTTTTTCGACCATGAAGGACCCTTGTTGATAGAGTTTACGAAACCTGGAGTAAATGTCAATGCAAGTCTGTACAATGAAACTTTGAACAATCTTCATTAAGCAATGAGACGGAAACGTCCAGGAAGATCTAAGCGTGGGTTCATTTTGCTGCACGACAATGCTAGGCCTCAAGTTGCTAATGTGTAAAAGAAAATCTTCAACGAAAAAAAATGGAGGGTTTTAGAGCATCCCCCTTATAGCCCGGATCCATCGCCTTGCGATTTCCATATTTTTGGACCGCTGAAAAGGACGTTAAAAGGTCGGCATTTTGAGTCTAACGTAGAAGTACAGACTTCTTCAATCAGCAGCCACAAGAATTCTATACGTCGGTTAGTAAAACAATAGGATAGGTGCCTTAACTGTGGCAGTATTTATTTGTAATTAAATTGTTGAATAATTTTTTTATAAAGCAAAGATGGGTTTCAATTGAACACACCTCGTAATATATAACGTAAGTATTTAACAGATTGGAAACAAATTTCTCAAACTATCAGTCAATTTTAATGTAGTGTACAGTCACATCATTCAAGCAAGGTTTTTAGAGTAGCGTTGTTCATCACTTTTAGTTCATATTAACGGCAAAGAAATCTGAAAATTACAGCATGTAAGTATACAGATTCTATCTAATCTAATACCTATGCATCATTTCCATTAAATCACAGCTTATTTCAACCACCACTACTCTGAAAAACATTTTGTACTAGCACAATGAAAATTCAGACTTTGCAAAACAAAAAGTTTAGAAAATAGTGAAGGTACCTTGGTTCACACAAAAGGAACATTTTCTCCCGAAAACCTGACACAATAATATACAACGAAAGGTTAATGCTGTGGATATACTGGTAGGTTTAATTAAAGTAAAACTTAAAACTTCATTCATACGTCGAGAATAGGTATAAATGTAGTCAAGGAAGAGTTCAATCTCGGGGAAAATGTCCATCGTAAAGTAATAAACATTCTCAAAGACAAAGGATTAATAGTTTTACCTGGGCCAAGAAAAAGAAAAACACTAAGTGAAAATATAGTTAAATTGGCGAAAAACTTTTATCTCGGTTGCAGCTGCAGTTCTCCTTAACCCTTTACCTTGCCCAACGCTTTAAGATAACTCGGCTACTGCTGCAGATCGTCATAACCCTTTACCGTGCCTAGCGTTTTGAGGTGTCTCGGCTGCTTATAGGCTTCTTGTTGTTGACTGCGTTTTGAGGTGTCTCGGGTGCAACGACAGATCTGCTTACCGTAACCCTTTACTTTGTCTACCACTTTGAAGTATCTCGGCTGGAGCTGCAATTCTCATTAACCCTTTACATTGCACACCACTTTGAGGTATCTCCGCTGCAGCTGCAGTTCTCTTTAACCCTGGTCAGCGCTTCAAGGTATCTCGGCTGCAGCTACAGATATTCTTAATTCTTTGCATTGCCCAGCGCTTGGAGATATCTCGACTGCAGCTGCAGGCCTCTTAACCCTTTAAGCTGGCCAAACTTTGAGATATTTCTGCTGCCGCTGCAAAGCTGCTTAACGTAATTGTTTACCTTGCCCAACGCTTTGAGATATCTCGGCTACAGCTGCACTTCTCCTTTACCCTTTAACCTTACCAGCAGTTCAAGGTATCTCAGGTTCAGCTAGAAATCTTCTTAACCCTTTACCTTGCCCACCGCTTTGATATATCTCGGAGGCTTCAGATATCCTTAACCTTTTACCTTGCCTAGCATTTTGACTGCTTATAGGCTTCTTCTTGTTGAATGTGCTTTAGAGTATGTCAAGTACAGCTGCAGGTCTGCTTAACGTAACCCTTTACCTTGCCAATTGCTTTGAAGTGTCTCCACTACAGCTGCAGTTCCCCTTAACCTTTTAGCATGGTCAGCGCTTTAAAGTATCTCGGCTGCAGCAACCAAATCTCCTTAATTCTTTAAATTGCCCAAGGTTTTCAGATATCTCGACTGTAACTGCATGCCTCTTAACCCTTTAAGCTGGCCAATGCTTTGAGATATCTCGGTTGCAGCTGCAAGTCTGCTTAATGTATCCCTTCACCTTGCCCAACGCTTTGAGGCATCTCGGCTGCAGTTGCGTTTCTCCTTAACCTTTTACCTTGTCCAGCGCTTTGATTTATCTTGGCGGCTTCAGATCTCCTTAACCCTTTACCTTGCCCAATGTTATGAGGCATCTCGGTCGCTTGTAGGCTTCTTCTTGCTGATTGCGCTTTGAGATATCTCGGGTGTAACTGCAGGTCTACTTAACTCTTTACCTTGCCCACCGCTTTGCGGTATCTCCGCTGCAGCAACTAAATCTCCTTAACTCTTTACATTGCCGGCGCTTTGAGGTACCTCGACTGCAACTGCAGGTCTCTTAACCCTTTAAGCTGGCCAATGTTTTGAGATATCTCAGCTGCAGATACACATCTGTTTAACGTAACCCTTTACCTTGTCCAACGCTTTGAGGTATCTCGGCTGCAGTTGCGATTCTCCTTAACCCCTTACCCTGACCAGCGCTTTGAGATATCTCGGCGGCCTCAGATTTCCGTAACTCTTTACCGTGCCCAGCGTTTTGGGACATCTCGACTGCTTATAGGTTTCTTCTTACTGATTACGCTTTGAGGTATCTTGCCTATAGCTGGAGGTCTTTTTAACGCTTTCCCAACCCCAGTGTTTTGTGGTATCTCGGCTGCTTACGGGTCTTCCCTCGCTAGTTGCGACGTTTTGAGACAACTTGGCGGCATCCGAAAAATCTATCTTTACCTCTTCCTATCTCTCTCTTGTGAGTCTTTTTACACAACAATGGTCCGTTACAGCTCTGAGAATATTCATTTCAGTGGTCCGCAATAATTGCTTTGTCTCTGCCGTATTTACTCTTGTCTCAGCTCCATGTGTAAACTAATTAAAGATGTACCAGTTTCCTTTCGAATAAGACAAGGGGACAAGTCCTACATTGTATAAAGGTATCATAATCAAAATTATTGAAAGTATGAAAACAGACAATGTGGAATATAAAATGGGAACAGCATTTTAAAAATAATTTGCTATGCTGATGATACTGTAATCATGTCAGAAAACTAGAACGATTTGAAACGTCTCTTGTTTAAATTTAAAACAACATCAGAAAAATGTAACATGACATATGTACCAAGGCGCAGTCAATGACAATTTCAAAAAAATCGTTGCGCCACAAACTATCAGTAGATGATCATGTAACCCATTCAGGTGATAAATATTAATTGTATCGGCGGAAATATATCCTGCAGTAGACACATTCAACATGAAATGCGTACTCAAGCCATGAAGGCATCGTTAGTGTCGACATGCCAACGGGATCTTGTATGCAGGAATAAATTTATAACAACTAACAGAAAACACGAATATATAAACCATCCGTCAGGTCAAGTTTGACTTGTCGTAGAATCAAGGGCTGAAACCTCCAAAACAAAGCACCTGCTACGAAGCACGGAAATGGAAACATTACGCACCATGGCTGGAATAACGTTAAGAGGTAGAATGAAGCGTAGTAACATCAGAGAAACAGGCGAAATCTAAGATACAGTACATGGTTCAAAAAAAGAAGGAAGCAGTGAGGAGACCATTTAAACAGAATGAACGAGAACAAACTGATCAGAATAGTGAATACACATAACCCCATATTCAAAAGACCGCATGGACGTCCACGAAAAAGATGATGTTGGACATGCGTATCACATGAAAATAAGAACTCCTAAAGACCCACACCCAGTCCGGGTGGAGCTTGGTCGCCGGTCCCCGTCACGAGGAGGAACCGTACCTCCAATCCCGGTGACGTCAGTCCGGCAGCGTCGACGACATCTCTCCAGGCGCAAACCCTGTACGAAGGTACCAGGAACTTTCGTCAGGATGCGCACCAATAAAATCTCCGGCCTGGATATCCAAGCCCTTTCACGATTGGCAACAATCACCGTTCAAGTCGGAGCTACACCCAGGGCGATAACACCAGAAGCCTGCTAAAAATTGTAATTTTTACCACGTGTGTTGTTTTCTTTAAAATGTTCCAAAGATCCGCCAGTTAATTACATTGCAGTTCCACCCGAAGGAAGGGGGTAATGTAACGGGCCAAAATGGTGACAAGTGCATAATTTGGTGTTTAATTACCAATTTCACGAAGCATCAACATTTTGAAGATAAGAGACCAACAACAAACTTCTGCGACAGCAGTGACGCGGACTGTTCCAGAACAAACGCGTCCCTCTCTACACCAGAAGGGGGAGCTCGCATGACGGAAATCGAGAATTGGCCAGTATAAAACCACGAGCGCAGCCATTTGAAATAACTTTATTTCCTGGCTCTTGATCTCATCAAAAGTCAGAAAATATTCCTCAACCTTCTTTTAAGAGTTTTCTTAAAAGATCCTAGTGTTGAAAATCCTTTCCTGAAATTAACCAATCTAGTAGAATCCGTTTAATAATTCCTTCTACTTACCCGGAAGTGAATTCATAATTTTCCAGTTTTTTGCCGTTGTATTAACGAGTTTAATAATTTTGATTTTCCAGTTACCGAGTCCGAAGCTGAGCGAGCTAGTGTCCGTCGACCGTAGATATGTAGCTGTCGGGGTAATTTGTTAAATTATACCGCCGTTCGAAATCGTTGGATTTCCAGGACATTTTTGACAGTAAAGTTAGTAGATATAAATATTTAACTTGCTTTGCTTGTTCATTTGAGTGCCCAGTAGTCCGTTTTCCTTGTGACAGACATTTTTATTGATCTCGTGCGGGTGTTTGAAACGATTGAAATCAATAAATAATTCTGTATAAAGGTTATTATTGCTAGGGGAACCAGTGTCTGAATTGGTGACGTACCTTAACTTTAATAACACCTGTTGTTAGTATTTGAACACCCTGTACAAGGTTTGTCGTGATTTGTGGAGAAATTTCACGAAACGTCAAATTTTTGTAAGTCCCGTTAGAAGATTTGAATTGATTTGGAGCATTTTGAACAGTTCAAAGCGATCTACAAATTCCGTCGCAGAGTAATTTTGTGCAAATTTGTAGGGGAAGTAACCCCATTCTCATTAGAGAGGCTGGAGAATTTTAGCCCACTAATTAGAGTGCTTTTCCGTGTGCCCGATATTTTCACTGTAAAAGTCAGAATCCGATACGAGTATTTAAGCAAAGCAAAGTTGAATTATCTATACCACAACTGCAGTGTTAAAAACCGCGTAGGTTGAGTTTTAACTTCCGGGAAAACTGATTTGCTTAAAAATCTCCTGTTTGAAGATTTATTACCGTAAAGTTTACAATTCAATACACACAGATTGTTTATTCTGTAAGCTATTTGCATCGATCGAAACACCGGTGAATTTCTGCACAAAGACTGTCACTGTTGATTTCATTAAAGCCCACCTTATTAAACTGGAAAGTGTATCATTCACTATCACGAATCCCGAATACCGTTTATCCGATCGCAAGGAAATTTCATTCTTTGCGACAGCAAATAATAACTAATTGGTTTGTTTATGTTGCAATTAGCACCAGCTATAACGGCAGACATCTTGTAGCCCGTGACCCAGATACGCCTACCGCAGACCGTCCACAATCGGCGCACTGCCCCGTAAGAGACATCCGGCCGACCAAGGAAACCAGTGGCGATCAAGAATTTATTTTTATTTGTTTGTTGTGTATTAATAATCAGAATTTATTTTTATTTAGTTTACAAACATTTTGTATATACAGTTAAGTAAGATTTAATAAATTTATTTTTCCCAAGCACGTATAATTGAATTCTGGACAACTCAAGAGACTACCTAGGTTATAAATTGTTGGTGCGTTCGCGCCCCGTATGAGCACGAGGGCGCAACGTTACACTATGAACTCTCTTTGATGCCGGGCAGGAGGCTAACCTAACCCTTCCAACAGATTTAACATGATTTGGAATCGCCAAGCAGCTTCTTCGTTCTTTTGATACTTCTTGTTTCTTCATAATAATATTATATATAATACTCATTTTCTAAATGTTCTCCCCGCCATACTTTATCAAGTCATTCTGTATATTGTCAGGACTTGCTTTTCTGCATTTAAGATCTTATTGCGCGTTGTATATCGTCTTTAAGGATTTCTTTCTCATTTTCATTTTCAGTGTATTTCATGTTCGTGTCTATTCAACTGAAACCCATATTTGATCAACTTAGCCTTGAAAACATATGCAATCATTTAATTCAAATTCATTCAAACGACGTTTGTTAATATAGTACTGTTTCTAAGCAACACATTAATAAGTTTCTGGCGTTTGATTTTGATTTTTAAAACTTCGACTTTGAAATGGCGTTTTTTGTTGAAAATCCGTCCAAGTTTGATCAGCGTGTGGTCCTACAATTTTTATGCGCTGAGGGTGTGTAGCCATTGCAGATTCATACACAAATGCAAGCAGTGTATGGAAATGTATGTATTGCGTACTGTAGTGCGCGTGCACTACATTTACATCGGATCACTTTGCTTTGGGATTATATGTATATGTTTTTGTTCTTGTTTACTAAGTTACCGTTTTTTACATCAATAAACAAACACGTTTCCCAAAAGCTGGTTTTAATTTTAATATATAATATCTGGTATCAAACCAGATCTCTATAGTACCCAACTGTGAAGGAATGGTATCGAAAATTTAAGAATGGAAAAGAGGGGACTATGGATGAGCCGCGACCAGGAGCACGGTGTACTGCATTAACAGAAAATAATATGGCTTGTGTGGAAGGCCTTATTAGAGAAAATCATCAAATTTTAATTTGAAAATTTTCAGAAATTGTTGGTGCGAGTGTAGCATCTGTCCATAGTATTGTTCGTAATCACAATGGGCCCTGGTGGCCTAAGTGCAGGAGCTTGCTCCGACCCATAGAAATCATCATCATCAACACCTCGCAGACTATAGGCAAAATGGTGATGACTTTCTTCTGTCAATAGATGCTGGTGACGAAACCTGGTGCCATTACTACCAGCCATCAAGTAAGTTATCGTCGATGCAGTGGAGACATTCAAGTTCACCGCCACCGAAGAAGTTTATAGCACAGTCTTCTGCAGGCAAGATAATGTTAACATTCTTTTTCCGACCATGAAGAACCCTTGTTGATAGAGTTTAAGGAATCTGGAGTAAATGCCAATACAAATCTGTACAATGAAACTTTGAACAAGCTTCATTAAGCAATAAAACGGAAACGTCCAGGAAAACTTACGCGTGTGGTCATTTTGCCTCATGTTGCTAATGTGGTAAAATAAAATCTTCAACGAAAGAAATGGAGAGTTTTAGAGCATACACCCTATAGCCCGGATCTGTCGACTTTCGATTTCCATATTTTTGGACCGCTGAAAAAGGCGTTAAAAGGTCGGAATTTTGAGTCTGATGCAGAAGTACAGATAGCTGTGGAAGACTTCTTCAATCAGCAGCCACAAGAATTCTATGAGCAGTGTATACATCAGTTAGTAAAACAATGTGATAGGTGCGTCAACGGTGACGGTAATTATTTATAATTAAATTGATGAATACATTTTTTATAAAGCAAAGATGGGTTCAATTGAACGCGCCTCGTATACAGCTTTCGAAGGTATTGGCTCCACCTTAATTTTATTTACTTTCACTATTTCTGTTATTTCTACCTTTCTGTTACCTAACATTTTCCAGAGCTTTTGTGATCCGCATGTCATTTGCCATTTCCTTGTTAAAGATTTCCCAGTATAATTCTTTCATTAATCTTATTTATGTGCTACTTGTATTTCTTGCACGGACGTAGATTTATCAATTTTACGAGGTTATTTTTGCCTTGTATTGTAAAAAAAGTTGTTGTCTTTTCGAGCGAGTCAGGGTGTTTTGTATTTGTTTTCCTATTAGTGTCTATTTTTCTTTTCCCAGGGACTTTTTTGACTTTTTGAAATTATAGCACATGCGGAAAATACATATTACATGTTTGTGATCTGAGCCTATATTACTAGAGTTGAGAGTTCTTACGTCTAAGATTTAATTGGGTATGAGCTTATCATTTATTAATATGTTGTCAGTCATTGATGTTTGTTCTTGTGAGTTTTCGAACGTATACTTATACTTAGAATCATGTCCGAAGCATGTATTGTTAATCTTTATTATGCTGTTCTGTGAGCAAAATTCTGTGAGTATAACAGTGACCATTGTTATTGCGCTCGGCTTCGTCAAATCGCTATTTCATTTCCTATATACTGTTACGGTCGCAAAAAAGACTCACGTTGCGGCGCCAATTTGTTACGGGCCAATCGAGCTTTTTCGACGATTCGTAACTAAACTTGATGGAAAAGGGGCCTACAGCTTAGCTCAGAGGAGTAGGGGGAGTTCGTGAAAGTCGCTTATGGAAGAAAATCTTTAGTTGTTTACAGGGCGAGTCGAAATAAGTGGGTGCCACCTTCCAAGTCCAGCTGATTGTGTAGGTCCTCGTGGAAGGCCGAGAAGCCAACAGCTTACGGGAATAGAACCTACCTTTGCTTGTTGTGCCTCCTCCTATATATTTAAAGCTTGCAAAATTCTTACACCAACAAATACAAAAGACACAATAAGAGAGAGTAAACAATCAAATGACACGAGTTATAACGCAAATAGTTTGAAATTACAATTACAATGAAAATCCTTGAACGTTCAGGAAACGACGCCGTTGACTCACAATATTTATACTGCGATATATCTGTGTGGTCAATGGCGTAGTTTACAGGAAAAAATACTATCTTAATATCTTTTACAAACAATAAATGAATAGCGATTGAAGATCGCTTAAAATACTATATTAATATCTTGTACAAACAATAAATGAATAGCTATTGAAGATCGCTTTTGGGTTGTCTAAAAAAAGAGTTCAAAATCGCGAAATTCTGCAAGTTGACGCGAGCAAAACAAAAAGGTTTATTTTACACTGCACAACAAAAAAACTAATTCTTTACCTTGAAGAGGAGACAGGCACATATAACGGCGATTTCGTTGTAGGGTCGAAAAACCATAGAGGGCCGGAGGACAGCGTTCTTCGGGGCAGCGTTGAGACAAGATGTAGCTGTTGCGCCCCTGTAGAGTGACTAGTTGCTTCCAACTAGGTCAGTTAGCGTGGAGAGAGAAGAGAGACTTTTTCGGACGACGGGAACGAACCAAATTCCAGCAAAACACTTGCACGATATTTCTTTATTTCCTTTTTACATCACAAGTATCCGAACTAAATTCGACAGGAGCAATTATAATCTTTAATGGTCCAAAACCAAGGCGTACATTTTGCTATCGCTTATATACATATCCGACTGGAAGTCGATTTACTCTTGCTTTACAGCAAAACAAAACGGTACGGTAAAACAGAATAGCAAAAGCGCCGCGAAGAAAAAGGAAAACGATTATTCAACGTTACAACCGTCTGTAACGGCCCTCGATTGATGTTTTTTTCGAAGACCGGAGTCTGGCGGAGATCTAAGGCTGACTAACTCAAAATGCAATGGGGACCTGCACTTCTCCCCTCAAAATTGCACCACATTACGAAATATTGCGCAGTGTTCTAGAAAGATTTTGTTTTTAACGCGCCAGTTACAGGAAGCGTTCAAGGTCTAGCGCGGAAGAAAACAAAAACTTGCAATTTTCATACAAAGAAACTGTTAACATATCTCGAGCTTCGAAAGACAAAACAAAATAGTGAAACGGTAACCCAAAATAAAACCAATTAAAACAGCGATATTCATTCCTACGAAGCGGCAAACAAATTACGGAATTAATTCAAGTGTAGCGGCGAATTTGAAAATCACATAACAATACTATCGTGGCCTATTCGGGCGTTTAAGTCGCCTTATGTTAAACTGTAATCTGTATCATGTTTGTCATGAAGTATTCACTGTAGGTCTTCTTTGCTGTCTTCTCTTGGCGTGTCTGGTGCGTAAGGGTAAATGATGCGTAGCAGCTTCCCATCGACATATATTTGGATGTTTGAAAGCCTTTCATTAATGTAATAAATATCGTCTATTAGGTGTTGGTATTTGGTGTGTAGAAGCAACCCTACTGCACCAGTTGCTCTCTCGTATTTATTTTTCCCACTATAAATAATTATCTAATTGTTTATAACATATGTTCCTTTGTATCGATTTCCAATGGAAGTTATTCATTAATTCATTCATTTGGTGGAACAGCTAAATGCTACACTCAGGCCATGAAGGCCCGTTGTGCAACCATTACGGTTCCAGAGGCTTTTGTCTCCTGCCGAACCTGCACGTGGGGCCATCTACCTACTAGTCCCGTGGCCGGTTAAAAGACCGACTGCGATTCTAACGTGCTTCTTGCCAAGGCAGAAAAGCTGTTTGGTGCGTCTTGGTGAGGGTCCTTGAATAAATAGCTTCGCCTGTCTCATCCCTGGTTGTGAAATCCAATTGCTGTTGAACTGGGACCATTTCTCGATATCCAATTTAGTGTTGGTGTAAGGAATTCCGGGAGCTGGCTCCAGTCCAATGAGTAACTTCTGGGAGCCTTCTCTGGCCATGGCGTCTACCTTCTCGTTTCCCTTTACGTTACAGTGTCCGGGGACCTACAAAACCTTGACGCAATACCACGATCAGAGTGTGGCTAGGGCTAGCCTGCGTTCTTGTACCAGCATGGAAGTTATAGTTGTTTAAGGTCTTGCTTGGAAATGGAGGAAAACCAAGCATTGACAAGGGCTGCGCTATAATTCATTTTTTGCCTGTTCTTCGAAATTATGTTATGTATCCTTTATCACAAGTTTTCGATTGGATTAAGGCCTGGGGATTGTGGTGACCAATCAATTTTACGGCGTTTATTGGTCAAGATCGAAGATTGAACGGATGTTGCTCTACGGCAACATGCATTGCCATCCTGGAGAATAAACTTTTCTTCTACAAACAAATCTTTCCCACTAGGCTACATCTTATTCTGTACTAATTCAAAGAATTTAGTGACATTCCTAGCCCAGTGACAACATGTAGTTGACCAACGGCTAACGTGCGTCCCCTAAACATAACAGAGGTTGGATGTTGTATTGTTGGAAATTCGCCGCATTTTGATGAAAATTCTTCCCCTGTATACCTTTTGACATACGTATTATCAACATGAATATTGGTATTAAAAGTGTATTCAACACTGAATAGTACGTTTTACCACTGTTTTTGCCCATCGCAAACGGTTGGGTCATTCTTGCTCGGAAAGCAGTGGGTTCTTGCGTGCTCTACATCCTCGGAGTTCAAAATTAAGTTTTATTCACGGTAGAGGTATAAAAACCCACACCAGTCAGTAGCTTCTGACCATAATTTGGTCAGTTCTGTAGAATGAAAACTCCTATCAGCCACGTAGGTTCCTCTTAACACAGTATCATCTCTAGCAGAGATTATTTTTGGATCGGCCACTCTAGGGTTTTTCTTCAATTTTTCCAATTCCGACATACTTTTTAATTACTCAAACACCGGTTGATTTATTACACTGCTTATCATTAGCGATTTCACGGGTGGGAGCTCCTCCGATATGATAAAAATAATTGCATACCACTTTTCGTCGGATAATTTAATAAATAAAACTTAAATCTATTTTACAAATATTGCGTTAAAAGGTTGCATTTAACTCCAAGAAACAATAACACGCTTTTGTGATGCAGGACTTCTTTCATAAAACGTCAGAGTACTTTGTGCATTAAATAATGTACTAAAGTTTAATTACTTCCATTTTCATTTTCTATTAGATAGTATATATTTTAGTTAATGATTATAGTGATAGCAGCGGCTTAAAACCCTACCCAAAAATTAAGTAAATAAAAGGATATCCGAAACATTTTCGCACCCAAAAATTCTTAGAAACGTATTAGTAACCTGCAAAATTATTAACATAGAATGTGTTTGACGCTTGTGATGGTCCACTTATTTTTTTCTGAAAAAATATCTAGCAAGCGAGTAATCAATCGATTTCGAGATTTACACGATTAGATATACATTCTATCTAAGAAGCCATATATCAACACAAACTTATTTCTCCTTCTAGTAACCTATATATTTGCTGTCTCATACAAAAGGTATGACATCGCAGGGTACTGGAGTTCCAAAACCTGATCATGATCAATCTACGATTGACTCACTTACAGATGGTACAAATTTCAAGTATTTTCGTTTTAAAAATTTCAGTGTATCATTTTAACACGTAAAAAATTTATTTCGGTAGATTATCGAAAGTTTATGCAAATGTCGCTGAAATAATCGGCAGATTGTTTAGATTTATCGTGCTATTATTAACTTTAAAAAACAACATGTGTACAGCAGAACCATTGCAGCTTTGCGGTCGAGGTAGGGGCCATGGAAGGCTCTATGATCATAATTAATTTGACTAATTTGGTAATACATGAAGTGACATAAATATCATACATACATTGTACATGTATTTGTCTATGTATATTTGTAAAAAGAACGCATCAATCATGCCTATTATTTAGACAACCAACCATACAGAAAATTTAAAAAAACAGAAGCATACAGGAACGTCATTGTAGTTGTAAATTATTTTACTGTGAAGGTTATGATCGATGCGGTGTTCATAAATACGTAAATCAAAATGAGTGGCACAACAACGATTATTACAACCTAAACGGTGTTGAAAAGCACGCACAGCATTCGCAAGCAAGTCAAGATTCAAGGTATTGCATTCGGTACGTAAGCGATCTTTTAATTCGTCAATACTTTGTATTGGAATATTTGTATAAATTTTTGATTTGAGGTATCCCCAAACAAAGAAGTCATTGGGCGACAAATCTGCAGAACGTGGGGGCCACGGTACGGGACCGAATCTTCCGACCCAACGTCCTGAAAACCTGTCGTTTAGAAAGCTTCTTATTCCATTCATGGAATGCTGAAGGGGCTCCATCCATCTAAAACCACGGGTTATCGATGTTTAAGTTTTCTATTGCTGGAATGATGTCGTTCTTGATTATATAGCTCTAAAAAGTTGGCTATATTGAGATTACCATCAATAAAATATATATAATAATAATTTATTTATAATTTAATGAAAATTTAATTGTCAGCTTTCATGTGCTTTATTGGAAATATACTCAGTGACATGGAAATCGCAACACCAACAAGGGGTAGAAATATTTTGACCAAACTTGACAGAAATGTTTAACTACTAAAAGGTAGCAATTGATTAAAATTTCATTCATATAGATCAAGTGATAATGGCTTATCTGACAGTTCTTTCAGTTTTTTCTAACAATTTTATCAGGTGTATGTTTTGCGAGATCTTGTTCAGGTCTTTATTGTTTTCGCTTTTGATCGTTTGTTTTGAGGGTGTGATCATGCCTAGAGTGCGCCAACGTGGAAATTACCGCCAATTAAGCGAATTCGACAGAATTGGTTTGCACGAAGGTGGGTTTTCGTTCAGAGAAATTGCAAATCGCTTTAACCGGAACCAATCCACCATCATGTGCTGCTATCAGGCATGGACTAGGGAGGACCAGAAACGTGGCAGAAGAGGAATCGGGGGGCGAAGAAGAACAAATGAGGAGCAGGAACGCCATCTTCGATTTATGGCAACAAGAGGCCGATTCTCCAGTACCAGATCAATTGCCGATCAATGGTTAGCTAACGAAGGTCGTCCTCTAACCCTTCGAACGGTTTACCGCAGAACCAGAGCTTTCGGCTTGCAATCCTATCGGACACATTTTGTGTTATCACTAACAGCTCAACACCGACAGCAACGTTTGGAGTGGTGTAGGTTGCGACTGCACTGGAACCTAGAGTGGCATAGGGTGGTGTTCAGTGATGAATCCCGATTCTGTTTGGGAATGCATGATGGCCGTATGAGGGTCAGGCGAACACGTGGGGAACGTCGCAATGTTGAATTTTCTGTAGCGAGGCATGTGCACCAAACTGTGGGGATTGTGGTATGGGGTGCTATAATTTATAATGTCAATATTTTGCCATGGCCACCCCGATCTCCCGATGTTTCGCCCATCGAGCATGTTTGGGACATTATGGGGAAAAGACTGAGGAACTTGCTGCATCCTCCGCAGACGCAAGCTCTACAGCACGAATTACAGGTTGCTTCGGACACAATACCTCAAGAGGCAATCGCCAACTGCTAGAATCGATGCCGCGAAGAGTGGGGGAGTGTATAACCAATAGAGGGGGACCAACCCATTATTAATAAAAATTATGTTTATTATGTTAATTATGTTGCCTATATAGTATGTTCATTAAAAAAAAAACTCGCAGCTTGCCATGGTAAATTTACGTATAGTGTCTTCTTACAGCATGCACTTTATAGGAAGCGAAATAACGAAATTTACTAATTTTTAAATCAGTACGTAAAACACGATTTAATTGGTAATAAAACAAATTTCCGCCTGTATACACTGGTTATACACATGTTAGTTGATTTTCTGAACAATTCGAACTTTATAACTAAATAATAATTAGATCTTCACGTTTCATTTCCGAAACAGGTCGATTCCGAATGGCTTACCGTTAAAATGTATTCCTATGTATACGCCTGCTAGAGTTTTTTTTTATTGAACATACTGTATAATATTAAAAATAAATGAAAACACTAATATGAAAATTATACAGATATATGCTTCCACGAACAGATATGAAGACGACGCCATAGAAAGTTTCTATGAAGACATTACCAAAGCAATTGACGAAGAGCACTCCCAATATTTAATTATTATGGGAGACTTTAACGCTAAACTGGGAGTAAAAATCGAGGAAGCCGAAGACAAAATAGGTAATTTTGGATATGGTATACGAAACAACAGAGGACATACTCTATATAACATTTTAGAGCAACAACACTTATATGCAATGAACTCGTTTTTTAAAAAGAAGCCTCAGATAAAATGGACATGGATCAGTCCAGATGCAAAAGTGAAAAACGAAATTGACTACATCCTAACAGCACAAAGAGACATTTTCAGAGATGTGAGCGTTATAAATAACTTCTCCATAGGAAGTGATCACCGACTAGTGAGAGCAAAAATAAAAATGAAGAAGAATATGGTAATATATAAAGCCAAGAAACATGTAACACAAAAACTAGATATAGAAACATTACAGCAACACAAAGCTAAATACCAGAAAATCGTAGAAGAACAATTATACCTCAGGGAAGACTATCAAAAAAATAACCATATTGAGAAATTAACAGACAATCTCACAAAAGCGATCACTACTTCTGGCAGAAGCATACAAAATAAAACTAGAAATAGTAATAGAAACGAAACTTTCACGCAAGACATCAAAGAAATGTTTAAAAAGAGGCGGAAACTAATACAACAGGGCAAACAGATGTCAGCAGAATATACAAAACTAAATAAAGCCATTAGAAAATCCATTGAGGAAAACATAAAGAAAAATGACGAGAAGCAATTACAAGAAGTTATAGAAAAGAATAAAAGCATGAAGGTGTTAAGATCAACCCTAGGAAAAACTAGGATAATAGCTATAAAAGACAAGGATGGTAGAGAAATTAGAAATAAAGATGACATAAAAATAACAGTAGTTGAATTCTACACAGATCTGTACGACTCAAAAACAGTAGTACCAGAAACAACAAAAACCAAATTAACAAAAAAGATACTAAATGTAAACTCAGAGGATATTCCTAAGATAACTACGCATGAAATAGAAAGCGCCTTAGCAAAAATAAAAAATAATAAATCACCGGGAAGGGACAATACAACAAAAGCAATGCTTGAAGAAGCTGGAATCAATGTAACACAAGCTTTAAAAACCCTACTAAATAGGTACATGTCTAGAGGAAGGTCGAATCCCGGAATCGTGGAGAAACGCCACAACAATATTACTATTCAAAAAAGGTGATAAACTAGACCTAAATAACTATCGACCTATCACACTTTTTCACAAATCTACAAGATCCTAACCAGAATAATACTAAATAGGATTGCAAATAAACTAGAAATATATCAATCCAAAGAACAGGGAGGCTTTAAAAAGGGGTATAGCACAAACGATCACTTGCTAACGGTAAAGTTATTAATAGAAAAGGCAACCGAATACCACCTAACATTATTTATCGCATTCATCGACTATGAAAAAGCCATCGACACAATTGAAACCTGGGCAGTAGAAGAAGCTCTACGGAATAGCAGAATAGACCACAGATACATAGAGCTAATACGTAATATGAATTACAACTCATCAATTACAATACAGCTGCAAGAAGACACGAATCCCATACCAATCAAGAGAAGAGTGAGACAGGGAGACACGATTTCACCCAAATTATTCACTACCACCCTGGAGGACGTATTTAAGGACCTAAATTGGAAGAATAGGGGTGTAAACATTAATGGGGAATACCTAAATCAATTTAAATATGCTGACGACATTGTACTCTTTAGTGACAACAAAAACGATCTTCGGGACATGATACGCGAGTTAGACACAGCATCTAGAAAGAGAGGTTTAAAAATGAATAAAAAGAAAACCAAGATAATGACAAACACAGACGAAAACCTCCAGATCACCATAGACGGGGAAATGCTGGAACAGGTGGATGAGTATATATACTTAGGACAAATTATAAAGCCAAATAAAGAAAATCAAGAGGAAGAAATAAATAGAAGGGTAAAGCTAGGATGGGCGGCTTTCGGAAAGCTAGCTTATATATTAAAGAATAAAAACATCCCACAGTACTTAAAGACCAAGGTGTATGACCAGTGCGTGCTTCCAGTGATTACTTGTGGTGCTCAGACTTGGACTTTCACAAAGAGAAACATGAACAAATTAACAATATGCCAACGAGCTATGGAGAGAAGGATGCTGAATATTAGTCTAAAAGATAAAAAGCGAAACACATGGATTAGACAAAGAACAAAAGTTATAGATATACGAAGACAAGTAGCATCACTAAAATGGAGGTTTGTGGGACACAATGCACGTTTAAAAGACAGTAGGTGGAACGCCGCACTACAGGACTGGCGCCCATGGCTAGGAAAAAGAGCGCGAGCGAGGCAGACCACAAATGCGCTGGATCGATGATGTCAAGAGGCACGCGGGATTTGCATGGAAGAGAACGACAGAAAACAGGGAGAATTGGAGAAGGGTTGGGGAAGCCTACATCCAAAAATGGATAGATGATGGCTGAAAGAAGAAGAAGATGTTTATATTTTGTTCTTTTTATTTCAAATTTTAATCAATTGCTACCTTTTAGTAGTTAAACGTTTCTGCCAAGATTGGTCAAAAAATTCCTACCCCTTCTTGATGTTACGACTTCCATGTCACTGAATATATGTTGTGTGAAATATCAATGTGTGAGGAATTTTGTAAGGAACATTTTGGTGTTCCTTTTTTGTGTAAGTTTAGTTATTGTAGTTTATAGAATTTTGTAATTATTTTAATTAATTTAGATCTTCAATTTGATCTGTGGAAGCCCCCGGGGTTTTCATATACAATTGAAGGTTTTGCTCCATATCTTAGCAACGGAGAAGAAACTTGTGAACATTTTTTGTTTTAAAACAAATTAGTTGTAATTTAACCTTCGAAGTGGAAGCACGTTCTTCCCGCAGCTCGCAAACAATGTTAATTAGTGTTAAAAGTTTGTGTACATAAATAAATAAATAATTTCCCCGTTTAGCTTCGAGTCACAGTGTTTTTTCCCTCTACGACCCTAACAGATAGAAAATTATCAGGACAATTCCGATTTTCGGAAAGATTTGAAAGTGGCGTGGGTAGATCAACATTTTTTTTAACAAGCGGCGTCGGTCGTGTGTGTGGCGTTTCGAATTTGACAAGTGTAAATAAATGGCAACGTCATATGATGGAATTTCTTAATCTACAAGAAATAAATAATTAAATTTCCCTAAATGCATCAGTAAGGATATAAAAGGAAGTTCGCCGAAATAAAAAATGCTATAATAAATAAAATTAATATGGATCCAGAAGCAGCATAACTGAAAACAAATTTTGAGGTTATAAGTTACATTTTGCTTTTAACTATTCCAGAGACAATTACTAGTAATTTATAATGGGAAAGTGCTTACCAGTTATATATCTACTCACCGTTTCCTGAATTTGGATGTCACCAACTGCTGTTAACAACATTTATCTACCAAAATGCCACTGACAATCCATCTGTAGGTCAACCTAATGCGAGTAAACGCGATAAAAAGGTTCCTGCGAAATCCGCCACATTTGAATTTAAAGTACCGGGTTAAAGTTTCAATCAAAAATAAAAGAACTAATAAATAAATCCTCGTGGGTGTTTTATTATGATTAATTTTGTATGATAAATTTGAATTATATGTTTTTAAAAAGGGAAAGCACAGATAATTGTGAAATAATTTGATAAATGAAACTGTAATTTGATTTCCCCTATTTTCTTTTGTTGTACTTGTTTGTTGCTATCTATGCGAATTATTACAGAACGACCAATTGTAACAGTGTCCCTGAGATCAACTAGAAGAGGTTTGTGAAAATATTTGACTTGTGTTGGTTAAACATTTTACTCCTATTAATGTGTTTATGTTTAATATCCATTTGAGAGAGAGGACCAGGAGTTTAACCAGGCACAATTCGATCAGCTGTATTACAAATAATTTATTTTATTTTAGAAAACCACAAAGTATTATGAAGGGGATCACAACAATATATACATATATTGCGTATTTTTTGCAGCACGTTTGGCCGTTTCTCGCTTCCTAAATGCCATGCTTTTTATACTCCCACTGATTGTCTTTCAGGTCTCGATGTTGCATGTCCTCTGTTCCTTGTTTACTCCACTGTTCCTTGAGTCTACCTCTTTTCCGACGCTCAGTTGGCTGATACTCCCACAATTTTTTAGGCCATTGTTGGTTGTTCATATGTCTCATGTGACAGTACCATTTCAATCTTTGTGTTTGCATTCCTTCTTTTGTCTATCCCCATCCTTTGTTTGATTTCCAAATTTGTTATATGTTGGAGTCTTGAGATACCGCAACTTCTTCTTAAGTGGTCCACCTCACTCTTCTGTCTTTTTCTTCCGATATAATAACTCCAAGATACTTGTATTCTTCGCATACTCTTATAATCTTCATCCATTCCTTCTTCTCCCACAACTAGATATTTCGCTTTTTCCACATTTACTGCCAAACCTTCTATCTCGTACATTTCTGTCAACTTCCTCAGCATGTATTCTATATCGTAGTCGTCTGACGCCATTATAATTTGGCCATTTGCAAAAAGCAGAGTATGAAGAAAGTCGTCGTTAATCTTTACTCCCATTTCTTTGCGTTTGTTTTGACACTCCTTCAGTATTTCGTCTATGTATACTTTACATAACGTAGGGGAGAGGCAACATCCTTGCCTCAATCCTTCCGTTCGCAATACATTTTGATAATTTGTTACCTATCTTCGTCTCACTTTTTTGTTCTTTGTACATGTCTTTTACTATAGCAATGTATTTTTTATTTATGTTTATCTTCTCTAGTATACGGTAGAGATTGTTGGGACAGAATCGTAGGTGCGTAATTTTATATCTAGCCATTAATTTGTCCAGCAATTGTTTGACCGTGAAGATGTTGTCCACACCACTGCGTCCTGCTGTCACTCCACTTTGTTCTTCCCCCACCACCATTTCTGATTCGATCCTCTCTTTAATTACTCGTCCATACAGTCTCCCCACTGTTGACGCTACACTTATGCCTCTGTAATTTTTGCACTCTGCTTTCAACCCTTCATTGTGAAGATGAAAGATAGATATGCCAACTTCCACTATTTAGACATACTATCTTCTTCTATCGGGCATTTATAAAATATTTCTTTAAGATTTTTAAGATTTTCTATGACAATTACAAGTGCGTGTTTGAACAATTTTATGGGAATATCTCCAAGACCTGGGGATTTACCATTCTTCATCTTCTTCGAAAAGACGTACACGAGATAATATGGACAAGCCCAGATGGGAAGACGAAAAACCAGACAGACCACTTACTAGTGACAAAAGTAACATGAACGCTATAAAAAACATAAGATCATATAAGGAAGCTGATAGGATGTAGGACCACTTCCTGATTAAAGCCAGACTGTGAGAAGTTATGCACCATGCCCTCAAGAAAAAGCCAAAGAATATTTCTTGTATATTTTCTTGTTTTGTCATAGTCCATAGTTCAGCGTTACTTATTCTGTCTGGCCGGAAAATGCGCAAAATCCTTCGTAGTGCTTTATTTACGAATATTTGTAGCCGTTGAATTATTTGGTTAGTGACTCTCCATGTCCGGATGGAGTCAAAAAGGCGGATATTGGTCTCCTTGGAATATTGTGTTGAGGTCCATACGTTGTTAAGCATGCCCATGGCTTTTCTAGCTTTCTGAATTCTGCTGGCGACATCTGCGTTTGAACCTCCGTCTTTTGTTATAACACTTCTCAGATATGTAAACTCATTCACTGTTATGTCATTTTTGTGCCGCTTCATAGTACGGATTAATTCCCTAATTTAGTTGTGCCGCTTCATAGTAATTGAAGCTTCGTTTTAGCGTTCGCATTTTAAATTTCCGCCAGGTTTAGCACTATTTATAATTTCGTTTATATTTTTCCCCGTACAGAATTTTATTTATGTTAAACGAGTCCCAAGGTTTTCTTTTGTAATCCCGTTTCTGCCGAACAAAAATATTTCCAAGAATTGTTTTTCGTTTATACAACAGTACCATTCAGAAGCATTGAGACGTATTTTCCAGAACCTTTTAGAATTTCTTGTGTAGCATTCCATGGGATTTCGTCATGTTGTGCAATCTTTTGAGGGGGGTGCAGGTTCCCATTGCATTTTAAAGTCAGTGGAAGTCAGACTTTCGGAAGCGACGGTTGAGCCCTGGAGAGCGTTCCCTTTTTTCCTTGCGGCGTATTGCTATTTTTACGATTTACCGTATCGTGTTTTGCTGTAGTGCAAAAGATCCTCGACTTATTAATGTCGGATTTATAGAAAAGTGATAGCAAAATGGTCGCCATGGTTTTGGACAATTAAAGTTTTAATTGTTCCTACGAACTTAGTTCGGATC